>JAPMOQ010008497.1:964502-998186 GCA_026543055.1 Argiope trifasciata
GTTGCAATCTTGGAAATATCGTTTGGAATTTGAAATGGTTATCTTTTTTTAATTAAGAATGCTATTTATTTTCTCTTTGGCAATGATTACATTAATTGAAATTAAAGAATATATAAAGGAAAAGCATAAATAGTATTTATTCTATTTTATGCTATTCTACAAACCAATATTCATTTTTAAGTATAAGATTTGTGTATTCTTTTAAAATTGTAAAGCTTGGTGTTCTTTCAGAATGGTAATAAAGAAACTATTTATTGCATCTCATGATTCGTATAATATTAGTTCAGAATTCTGAAGTTTAATATTAAAAACTGTGATTAAAATATTTTCTTTTTAAATTGATTAACCCTGCACCGGTCGCGCTCTATAAAGTCACGTAAAAGGTGGCGCGGATTACAATTGTAGTCCATTTTCAAATCAAAATAAAATTCCAAAATAATTAATCAACATTCTTTAATCAACTTTAAACATAACAAGGCACTTCTTCTTAATTATTTTTTAAACATCAAACTTACTTAAAGTTACTTGTAATCCGTGCGACCTGTGCAGGGTTAAACATAGAAATATTTATACCATGAAGCCTTTAATATAGTTGAAAAGATAATTTTTTGAAAACTAAGATAGTCCAAAATTATTTGTACCGTAATATTTTCGGAAGTTATGGCAAAAAAAGCTAAAATTTTATTAAATGTTTAGTTAAAATTTCAAACCTATAAGATTGGTTCCACTAAAACTTTCTCACACACTCTCTAATAAAACAATTTCACCAGAGAAAGACTTACATTACATTTACACACAATTGCTTTGAAATATTAACGTCTAGCTTGAATTTAGCATTTTTATTGAATCTGTTGTGTCTCCTTGGCGATTTATTTTGTGATTAATCCACAGTAAATGGATGCGGTAAATAGACCTGAAAATATTTTTTATACTTTAGATTATTGTATTTTGCCTATAACCATCGCATAAGTTCAAGTAATATGTTGTCGAAGTTTTATCGGAATTGGATGAGCAGTACGACTGCGCATAAGAGACATACCGACAAACACTCATTTTTATTTATATAGATGAATTATCGATGAATGAAGTTCAAAATAATAAAAATTATAGATTTTTTTTTTGCTGAATTAAAATATTTCGTTAATTTAGAAAACCTATATATATGGAAAATAGAAAATCGAATTCACGAACAATAGAATATACACAAAAGTAGAAAAATATAATGTCAAGTAAGAAGTCACACAGAATAAAAGTACATAAAAATATTATTCAGATCTTTGAGCCTGTTATCAAACAACTGCAGGTTCTTAACTATTAAGTCAAACTGCATCTGACACCCATTCGTCTATAGAAGAAAGTTAAGTGCAGGCGAGCGAATTTACAGTCAATAATCGGCTATGATGTAGCTTCAACCTCTATTGCCACCTTTTGCCAAAGGATTTTTTTTATCAAATTAGTTTTTATTAGGCTCTTTTATCTTTAAGCTATGTATGAAAAAAAGACTAATAAAAGTCGCCTGAATTTTCTCTGATTGCAAACGCCATATATTCTTATACCATCTCTGCATAACAGTTTAGCTAAGCAAAGTTGGGATAATCACGGTATTATTGCAGTCAGTCTAAAATTCCGCTTTTAAAAGCTTTAAATAAGTCAAGTTTAAGAAAGAAGTGTGAAATTGTATTTTAAAATATATTAATAATGTAATATAAATAAAGATGTAAAAAAACATTTTGATGATATATTATATATTTTCAAAATTGAATAATTTCAACGCATTTGAGAGTCAAATGAACGAATATTTGAATACATTTGAAAATATATGAATTTATATAATGAATATGTACCGAAAAGAAAAAAAAAAGATCGTTTGAATAAATGGTTTCAAGATATATTCCATAAAGACATAGAAAAACACAAAATAAATTCCACATATATAAACTAGACAGGTGAATATTTTTGACTGTAATATTTAGCTATAATTTCATAAAATAAGTTTTCTGCTCAAAATTTTTTGGCTTCATATTTTTGGAAACGCTTAGTGTCAGTAATAAGTTAATTTGGAATTCAAAATGAGAAATTCCATGAATATTGTTCAAGATTCAACTTATATGCAAATAGCGAAAAAAAGGAATAAAAAGTAAGGAAAATTCGTTCCAGTAAAGAATTTCATTCCAAGTGAATTTTAAATTCGATCATGTAATGTAAAAGAGTCGCACACAATGAGACTTCAGAAATATTCATAGGATTGATTAAAATGCATTTCGAATTCACAATTCTTAAACCCATTTTCTAAACACTCAAACTAATTCAGTTAATCAAATCAGCCGATTTTAAAATCTGGTAACGTTTAAATAAAGGAGCAATTACCAGGCTAGTCTATTATTAAGAATTTAGGCTTCACTAAACAAATTTTGTTATATGAAAACTGCTGTATTAACAGATTAACTACGGACAAACGTAGGTATAGCAAATTTTATCAGTTGCAAGCGTTAATATTATAAAGGTCAAAATCCAATTAATTTTGTTTTCCTGATATTAACGTATAACCAAAAAAATAACACTTTATTCCGGAAAAAAATCTTGTAATGTTATCATTTTAGGTTTCTCTTAAATCCATATGGGGTTTGAGATGAAATGACAAAAAGGTAATACCTTTCATTTTCATTTCATGACGGGTGTTAAAATGAAAAGTTACGAAACGACACTGTGGATATAAATGACGATTTTATTAAAAGTATACACCATAAGCTTGAGCACAACGATCCCATTGATAAATGAGCCAAAGGATTCCTTGTTCACAGACTTCCTGTGGTCGTGACAAGGTCCAGTCTTTCACACCATTCTTGAGATCACAGTCCGTGTTACAGAGCTTCCCTTTCAGTTGTTTTTTCAAGGAACCAAAAGCATGAAAATTGCAGGGTTATAGGTCCATGTTGAAGGGTAGATGGTCCAGCTGCTCCCACTTGAACTTGGCCAGTTCTGTGTGCGTGGACTCGCGTTATCATGGAGCAGAACCACATTCTACATGAGAAGCCCCGGTCTTTTGTTCTAGATGGACCTGTTTAATCCTCGGAGTGTCTCTTAGTACACATGGGAGTTAATGGTTCTTCTGTTCTCGAGGAATTCAACAAGTAACGGACTTTGGAAGACGAATACAAGGACACTATGAAGAACTAGGTCCCGTCACGGCTACTGGTACTCAAAGAACTCCAACGGCTACTGGTACTCTTCGGCTCGTTAATTAACGGGATCGTTGTGTTCAGATCTATGGTATATACTTTGAATAAAGGAATTCAACCAGTCGCAGTATTTGGACGGTGCTTTTTATAAGAACCTCTACTCTTTCCTGTTCATGCGTCAATCTAAGCCGGAGACTAGATCGAATCCCTAGATGTCTCGCTACGTTCTTTCATAGCGGCAAAGGCGCAAATATGTTAACAGTTCCGTTGTTACGACGTTTCGTACCTTTTCATTTGAACACTGCTTGTAGATGTTGCAAGGCAGTATACATTATAAAATGATTTAAAATATTTCTAAATTGGTTAATTTAATTCCACATTTTAAATTTATTCAGCATATTAGCGATTTATTATAGATTAATCTTTTATTCCAGAAATTCTACAAGAATTTTCTTGTTTTTATTTATTTATTATGGCTCATAGATACGCAGCATTCAAATTTGAATGTGAATATGATTTAATTAAAAGCTGAATATTTATAAACAGTGTAATGAATTTAATAAAACAAATGGTAAATCTAATCATTTATACATTAAATATTGATATTATCCTGTCAATTCATAATTCATAAAATTTGCCGTTAATGCAGATTTAAATT
Organism: Argiope trifasciata; assembly: GCA_026543055.1. Lineage (NCBI taxonomy): Eukaryota > Metazoa > Arthropoda > Arachnida > Araneae > Araneidae > Argiope > Argiope trifasciata. Next base: position 968,340 of record JAPMOQ010008497.1, read on the forward strand.
ATAATTTCTCTAAAAGCATCTTTTTGAACAATCTGTATGACCTTTCCTTTGTCTAACAGCTTTAGCCAAAAATCCAGTTTGAATAAAAAACAATGCATAAACTCAGGCACAATCTCAAAGATAATTTTATCGAATTCTGAGAAATAAAAAAAGTCGGATTTCTTAGCGATTACGATACTTTCTTTTTAAATACAGAGATTTCAAAAGAAAAAAGAAAGTGACGACAGAAAATAAGATTTTCTTTTTTTCAAAGCGATACTGAATATAGACCCTTCTGTCTGGCCTTGAAATTACCTTGATGTGTCATGAAATTGAAAGGACAGGAACGATCGCGTGACCATTATTAGTTCCCTATAAATAGACGGTTGCGAGGAGTTTGGAAACTAACGAACCGTTAATGATTTCACCCATACCTGATTTACTTCCGGCAATTTCGTTAAAAGAAGTAACTGATTCTCCTGAAAAAGCAGTTTTTTTTTATTGGTTAAATCTTTGCAACATCAACAGAATTCAGATGATCCAGGTTTCTTTGATAATTTAATATAAGAAATTCTAAAGCGATTTGATTGTTAAAATATTTGATATTAAATTAATTATTTGTAAAATATTTGACTTTAAAAAAATTACGGGCTATTTTAAATTTGAATGTATAAGGAAAAAGAAAATAAAGTTTTAAGAATTTTTTATTGATCTTTTTCCTATAAAAACAAACTCATGTTCGACTTTCAGTTCCATATAAATTAAAATACCATCCACCACACCACCCCCGCATTTTCTTTACTGCATTGCCTTAGCAACCGTAAAAAATAAATATGGTTTGAAATAATTGTTACTGAGGATACGGAGTATGCAGTGAATTAATCAACGCTGCAACATGTGGCCATACGGAATTGCTACTTTTAGACACTTTAATTCAATTTGTGAAATTATATTTAAGGATAAATTTTTCTCTCTTTCCTCGAAAAACTGTGAAGTTTTCTATAATGAACAAATCCAAATATATTTACTATGTACCAACGATGCATTTCTTTTTTAATCTTTTCAAAACTTAGTTGCCAATTAAGTAATTAATTTTAATGAGTTTCAAATCCGTACTGACGGTTCAGCGCCGTCAATTGACCCATCCGATTTGATTACAAGATTTCATAATATACACTGAAGTGACAAAAGTCATGGGATAGCAATATGCAAATATACAGATGGCAGTAGTATCGCAGCGAAAAAGCATAAATGCTCAGTTCGTTTTCCAGAGCTTTCATTTGTGTTCAAGTTATTCATGTGAACAGGTTTTTCGTGATTTATGGCGGCACGACGAGAATTAACAGACTTTGAACGTGGAATGTTAGTTGGAGCTAGACGCATGGGTCATTCCATTGCGGATATCGTTAGTGAATTCAACATTCCGAGATCCACAGTATCAAGAGTGTGCCGAGAGTATGAAATTTCAGGCATCACATCCCATCATGGACAGCGCAGTGGGCGACCACCTGCACTTAACGACCGAGACCACCGACGTCTGTGTAGAATGGTCAATGTTAATAGACACGCAACACTTCGTCAAATAACTGCAGGAATCAATGTGGGACGTACGAGGGACGTGTCCGACAGGACTGTGCGGCGAAATTTGTCTTCCTTGGGCTATGACAGCAGAAGACCGACTCGAGTGCCTTTACTGACAGCACGACATCGCCTGCAGCGACTATCCTGGGCTTGTGAGCATATCGACTGGTTCCTAGACCAGTGGAAAACCGTGGCGTGGTCAGATGAGTCACGATTTCAGTTGTTACGAGCTGATGGTAGAGTTCGAGTGTGGCACAGACCCCACGAAGCCATGGACCCAAACTGTCAGCAAAGCACTTTTCAAGCTGGTGGTGGCTGCATGATGGTGTGGGCTGTTTTTACATGGCATGGACTTGGTCCTCTGGTGCAACTGAACCGATCATTGACTGGAAATGGTTATGTTCAGCTGCTTGTAGATCACTTGCAGCCATTCATGGTCTTCACGTACCCACACAACGATGGGATTTTTATGGATGACAATGCGCCATGTCACCGGGCCAAAACTGTTCGCGATTGGTTTGAAGAACATTCCGGACAATTCCAGCGCATGATCTGGCCACCTAGATCGCCCGATATGAATCCCATCGAGAATTTATGGGACATCATCGAAAGGTCCGTTCGTGCCCAAACTCCTGCACCATCCACACTTTCACAATTATGGACGTCTATACAGACAGCATGGCTCAATAGTCCTGCAGAGGACTTCCAACGACTTATGGACTCCATGACACGTCGAGTTGTTGCACTTCGCTGGGCAAAAGGAGGACCGACACGATATTAACAGTCATCCCATGACTTTTGTCATTTCAGTGTATATAACTAGTAAATATAAACTAAAACTTTAAAATTAATTAAACTTTTAAAAAATCTTTTTTAATTCCCAAATAAAATTTTGGCTTTAATATTCTATGCCTACAATACCCTTTACATTCATATAAATACTACATTTTAGAGTTAACTGTGTTTATATTCAAGCGAATATATAGACACCATTGACAGACACAATGCCTATGATAAATTTAGTCCAAAATTTAATACATTTCTAAGATAAACTGTGTATCAAATTTCCAAATTTCTTGTATCTATCTCTTCCTGCGTTTAAGTGATCCTGTTGACTTGCAAACTAATAGAAAAAAAAAACGTATATAGTCGACGTTTGTATTTAATAGAAATCTACAAATCTAGAGTTGGAACCGAAACATACTTTTCACACAAAATTTTATTTCTCTAATTAATTATGAATAGTCGCCTTCAAAAATAGAACGAAACTTACCGTTTCAAATTTCTCGTAATTCTGATTGGCGTCAGATGGTGAAGATCTAAACTGGCAGCCCCTTTTTCAAGCTTCCAGACCACACCAGCTGGAGGACGTTTGGTTCAGGCGGATTTAACGTCCCCCAGACCCGCCTACTAGACGGTTCTTCAGTGGGTCGCGAGCCTGATGCTATTTGGCTCTGAAGCCGAGACCTTACCACCTGGTCATCGCAGCCCTCTAAAATGCGAAGATTTCTCAAAACATCAAGATTAAATGCTTTGATGATTACAATTAATTTTTTTCACACAGTAAAAAGTGAAAAGGATAAATGTTCACGATATGTTTCATATTTTATTGCTATATAAAGTCGTAAAAAAGATATCTGAAACTTTTGTTTCTCGAAATTGAAACTGCTAAGCTTCATAATTCTTACTAGGATTTCATAGGAGATTATCAAAATCATGATATTTTCCCAAGTTTCTTTTTTATGGACTTATTATTTATAAGTGGAACGGATAATGAATAATAATAATTAACTTAAAAATATTAATTATTGTTTTCGAAGTGAGCATGTTTTATTAACTTTCATTCCAATTCCTGAAAGGAATTGAGGCTCTATTACACAATTATTTTTTTTTTTAATTTTAGTATTGCGGAGTTTTCGAATGAAATGCGTTTATGCATGAATGAATATATATAGATATATATATGTTTGCTGTCAAAAAGCAATTGCGTAAAGAAAATGTTGAAGAGACTAAAAGCTCTTTGAGAAATTCAATTTCGCTGGTAATAACAGCAAAAAAATTATTCTATTCCTGAACCTTACTCTTCAATAAAGAAATGTTTTTAAAACTTTAAGACGTATAATACCTATTGTGTTAAAAAAAGGGCAGATATCTTTTTTTTCGTTGTGTTACACAAAGATATTAAGTATGAAAGAGATAAGAACTATTCATGCAGAAAGTGGAAAAATGACCTCGACTTTTATATTCATTTCTAAATTTTTTTCATTTTAAATTCTTTTATTCTTCGGCTATCTTTTTTTTTCAACACTTGTCATGAAATAACATCTTTATCTTGTCCTTGCACTTAAGTTTTATCTTTTTCTTGATACCTGTTGCTTCGAGATGTGCTACAAATTTTTCGGATAATTCTTCAATGATTGTTTTTCTGACTCAATATTAATCACCCTTTACAAATTTGAAAAAGAAAGTGTTATTCTTCTTGACGAAAAGCAGTATTATTTTTATTAGTCAAAATATTCAATAATTTGTAATGTATTATACTTTTTTTGTATTACTGTTCCTACTATAAAAAAAACTATTACCATTATTTGCAATGACAATTAAGAAATAAGCTTCAAGTTTATTAAAAGACAAAAGTTATGTTTATTTTTGATTCTCCCAATTTACTCAGCGATTTTCAGATTATGTTAAAAGACATTTTTATACAAGAATTGACGAGGTTTCACCAACATGGGTGCATTCTTAAGTTTACTTGGCGATTTGAAGTATATAACAGGATTTCCACAGCCGAATTGCCAATCGCTAAGTTGCCGATGATTTACATTTTTTAGACAATTTATTTCGTGGGTCCTAAACTAAACAAGTATTTAAAAAACATAACAAAAATACGTGATAGCATTTATTCTATTACTAGCCGCCTTTGGCGACCAGCTGGTTCGCCATGAGTAATGCGTTCTAAAATTTCCAATTAAATCATATATTTTTTAGCCAAAATTTAAGAAATAGTTTAAGTTAAAAGATTCAGTTATTAGTAGTTAAAGAGTCGGTAACTTTATTCGGAAAAACTTTTTGAGTTTAATGCTCTAATAATTTATCAATTATGCTTCCAAAATATTAAAAATGTTTTTTTCGGTGATATTGCCAAAATGTTAAATAGAAATGTTAAATTTTTTAGAATCCTTTGCCTTGCATTTATTTTTTTAGAAGATATCACATTTTATATTTATGTTATTTTATCCAGTCACGTGCTGAAAGTTGCATTTCTTTAGATTTGATTTGCGATGATAGTTGTTGTTTTTTATTTGAACTTCCAGCATTGTTTTATTTTATTTTATCTAGTCATGTGCTAAAAAAAACATGGTTAAAATATTTCTTTAAACATTCGTTAAAAATAGAAGCTTGAGTTATACATTAAAACACTCATACCATTAGAAAGCTATTTTTTAATCTTTAAATTGATGTTAAAATCATGTTTGTCCGAGAATAATTTCGGAAGTTATAGCGGAAAAACGTCGAAATTTCGCTTAAATTTTAATTAATTCAAATTCTAATTAAAAATTCGAAAAAGGGGCTCCGAGGTGCACATTCCCGACCTCCAAGGTATACATGTACCAAATTTGGTAGCTGTAGGTCCAGCGGTCTGGCCTGTAGAGCACCAACACACACACACACGCACGCACACACACACACACACGCACGCACACACACACACACACATTGAGCTTTATTATAAGTATAGATTTTCACGTCACTTAAGCAAGTGGTCAAAGAAGATTTGCCTATATGTTACGAAAAGAAACTTTCTCGTCAGGTGTGAATAAAACTATTTCTAAATATCGGGAAGTTAATTAATTTTTTATTCAATTTCAATTTTGAATTTTTATGTTTTTCGGGCAATAAAATTCAGTATAATAAAAGATGTGAATGGAAACGGTATTCTTTTTTTTTCATGATTGCAAAATTATTTAAAATTTTCTTTTGACTATACCTATGATATTTTGCATTCCGATAAATGTTAATTTAATTAAATTTACTTCAAATCAGGATAAAGGCACACAGATAAACAAAAGTGGTAATTAAAAATATATTCAATTTATTAATTTCTTGTGAATCACAACATTAAAAAATAATATTTCGTAAAGAAGTATTTTTAAGTAACTTCAAATTAACATGAATAAATCAAATGGGTATGTAGAAAAAAATATCTCTTCAGAATGACTTTCATCAAAAATGTGATTTAAATTCACAATTTTGATATAAGGACCATTTGAATGATTCCATCTATCTAGTTCAACGCTACTTCAATAATATTGATACACACAGAAATTAATAGATAACAAAATTGGATTTCATAAATAACATTTTCCGATTCAGAAAAATTTTTAATGAGCAGAACACAAGTCTCGACAGTGAATTTCCTGACGTTATTATTCTATACCTAATTTGTGATGCGTAAAAATTTTCCATATACAAAAAATATCAAAGATTTTTGCTTTCATCTTACTGTGTTCCTTAAACAACGATCGCATAGCTGATTAATGTTCTGTTTTACTTTGATTTATAGGTGGTGAATTGAAAACAAATCTAAAAAGTAATATAACTATATTTAGTGTATTTTCATTTCACCACATTTTAATTCTAAAAATAAAGCTTTTTGACGTAGTTCTGCTTAAAAAAATTCGCTTCAGTAAATCGTTCTCGATGGTGTATTTTTTTTTCATTTCATTTCATTAAAAAAATCTATATGGTGACTCTAGCATTTTGATAGACTAGTGCTAAGCTGAAATCAAATAAATCTCTTCTTAACTCAAATAAAAACGGCTACATTCTTTTCGTAGCATAAAAACTAGCTAAAGGTAAATTCTTATATCAAACAAATAAAATTATTTTCATTCTTGTATAAAATAATTAACAACCAATTGATAGATGTAATAGGAGAAGCCTAGATATGGAACATACAGATGTAATAGGTCCTCCTTTTCTTTTTTCAAACCATTTGTGAGAACAAAATATTATTCTTTCTCAATTTTCAAGGCCTGTTCTGTGGTATGTGACTTAGTTTCTCAAGTTTTTTGAAGAGTAATGATTACACAATGTAAAAAATATGAAATATAATTGAATTTGATAGATTAAATTCCTTGAATCCAAAATCAAACGGCAAGGTAATAACAACTAACATTTTTTTCTATAAAAATGAAAGCTGATTATTTCTTTGCTAATTTCCTTTTAAAAATCTTAGAAGGACTATTGCAATAAATTTAGCCTTTTTAATTTTTTTCATCTGCTCTAAAATTATCTATATCTTTGCATTATACATCCAATCATAAGAATTACATTCTTTATCTTATGTTTGAGATAAAAACTTTAAAAAAATATGTATACATGATAACTTTAGGTTTAGTTTAATCATATTAACGTCCCGTTGAAAGCAACACGAGGGCTATTTTGGGACGGACCTCGGAATTTTGAACCACTGTCAGATGACGAGGACGACACCTGAACTGGCACCCCCCTCTCCACACCAATGGGAGAAGGTTTGGCCTGACAGATTATACGTGGAAGAGACCCCCTCACATGACGGTTCTTCAGTAGAATCGAGCCTCGAACCTGAAACCCTCCAGTTCCGAAGCTGATACCTTACCACCAGGCCATCGCGTCCATGATATCTTTAGGAAATATATTGTAATAAAAATACTTTATCAAATAACGCTCAATTATTTAAGCGTTGGAAATTTTAAAATGTTAAAAATATCTTGAGATTTATTAATCAAATTATTTTTATCTTATAAGCATAACCATTACTAAAATTATTGTAAAATCTTATAAGAAATTTGACTAATATCTTCATATAGCGCGACAAAAATAAGTATGCGACTGCTTTTTGAACCAAGATTTGGCAGAATGTTTTCATTAATATTTGATTTTAGAATGACCTCCTAGAACAATGTTGTGAAGAAGTTACTCTGTAAGAGTAATCATACTTCCATGACATTTTTATTTACAGTTTAAATAACTCAAGTTAATTTATGCTGCTTTAAAAACAAACTTTTATTTTCACACAAAATAAATAATTAACGCGTTTGTGAGAAGTAAACGAAAAAAAAAAGTTGCTTGTTGTTGTTTTGTGAGTGTATATAGCATGTTATGAGTTAACTGTTCCGACATTTAATCAACAATCATACTTAATTGAAATGTTGTTACATTCAAGTCATATGTTATTGAAAACTTTTAAAGCAATTTATCTCAGAGTGAAAAAAAAATCTTACTAGTTCGCATGAAAAATTATCAAAATAAATCAAACGCCTACCTTGAACCTAAAAAATCTCTCTTGCAAACTCATTTCTAATTGTTGACTGAGCAAAAATAACTCGACTGATATTTCAAAACATCTGTATCAGGTAACAAATTAAGCAAACTATAATTAAGGTAGGATTACAGGTTTCCTAAGTGTCAAGCTGATATAACTTCTTTCTTCAAATCTCAACATGTTTACATCCTTTAAAGCATTATTTTTATTTCCGTAATTGAGATCAACCTCAATTAACTGGACAGGTAAGCATATGCGGTTGTTTTCAAGGTCGCACAAGCCGACTGAGTTCCGTGTGTTCGCCTTTTGACGAGTGAAGGTTGAAGAATAGACGGACGCCAAGACTGAGCCCGGAGCTGTTGATTGGCAAATGCTAAATTTGGATTATCGGACAAAACATATAACATAGCATAATACGACTGAAATTATTTATAAAAGCTATTTTTTATCCGCAGGTTGATACATTTCGAAAATGGGAAATAAATAAAAAATTAATTCGAGCAAATTAGCTCCTTAAATGTTTTAAAAAAAAAACATATAATTTAATCAGCAGAATAATTAAATTAATTAAATAAAAACATATAAAATAAATCGTTTTTAATACCTTTATCAGCTTGCGTAGAATAATAGAGTAAAAAAATCGTTTGCAATTCGACTGATTTACTGCTAATGAATAAAAATCTATTTATGTAAGTATTATTAATTTGCAAATTAATTGCAGTAGTTTTTGAATTCGTCTAATTAACCGTAAATGAATAAAAATACTGTTTCTGTAGGTATTATTAATTTGCAAATTATAAAATTGCAGTTATATTTAATTAAATCGGTTTGTTATTATTCCAATTTTTTATAGTTATATTTATTACAAAGTGTAATCGACAATAGATTGTAAGCAAGTTTTAAAAAAAGTCTTTTAAAGAAACATTTGTACCTGTACCTTAAAAAATGATTGCTTAAAAATTTTAATCTTTTAAAATAGGAGACATTTTAGTACGGAAATATATGATTCTGAAGGTTTCAAAATTTATGTCATGTTCTCAAAATGTTTTTTTTTTTTCAGATTTCGGTAAATATTGATTTACACATACTATTCATTTATTAACCCACTTTTATTTCTGTGCAATAGTATTGTATTTAGGGATTATTGATGATATTTATAAAAATATCATGTATTTTTTAATCAAAGTTTTAATTTTTAACTAACGATATTCCTTTTTTAAAACAAACTGCATTCTATTTATATTAAAATGAAAATTAGTTCATTATAATTATTGAACCTATACTTACTATTATGATAATTATTGAACATATAGTTACATATTATGATAATTATTGAACCTATATTTACATGTATGGCCAAGCTCAACGTGTCTTTGGGTTTTGTTTATCACCGATGGATGGACAATTGGACAGACATTTTCCAAAAATTCATTTTTAGAACTCAAGGAAGTCTAAAATACGGAGTTTTATCAAACTCTCAATTTCGATATTTTTCTCAATTGAATTACTTTCTTTACACTATGTATACGAGAAAGTAAAAGCTCATATTTTTTCGAAATTTACAACGAAGATGCAAAATTTCCAAATCCTCCACTGCTCAGCATTCACTCATTTTACATGGGCTTTCATGATTTTTAATTGTTTCAGTTTGTATTTAGCACTCAAATCAGATCTTTTCAATCTTTGCTTGCATAATTCAATCGCATTTAACAATTATTTATGACTGTTCGACGAATTTCAAGTCATACTTAGCAGCATAGCTAAATCAAACCAGACTGATCTACTCCATAGAAAAGAATATGGACTCGTATATCATGGAGAAAATTATTCACAGATGTTTCCTTACAGGCGTAGCCAGAAATCCTATGAAAATCAATCGTCAATGCTGCTTTTAAGTAAAGTACTGGTCTCCATTTCAAATCTGATAACATTACAAAGCAGTGAAATAATCCAACCAAATGAATTTTTTATAAACATCGCATTTTATATACAATGCAAACTTCGATTCCAGTGTATTCATTCTATAATCTGTTTTCAAATCTTTGGTACACATTTAACTACAAAATATTCTACTATCCACAACTTTACATCAAGCATAATATAAGAACATGATTTTGAAACACAGGATCATGTATATTAAATTAACAATTTTTTACAAATTTACACTTTTTAAGGAATAATTATTTAAAAAAAAAACTTTTCGTTAAAACTGAACCAGTTTCGTACGATTGAGGCTCGAATAATCCATTATCAAACATTAAAGTGTCTCATTTCCATATTTAAAAAAAATGAAAGCTAGGAAACAATTTTAAAATCAACACGTTTCATTGAAATACATTCCCATACATTTTAAATCTTTTTTTTGTTTCAATTAGACTGATTTATTCTCTTGACTTTTAAAAGCAAATTAACATAATTAAAGCCTTCTTTTGGTAGCAATAATTATTCAGAGCTCAAGAGTTTTCGCTCTTGAGAATAAATAAAAAAATTTCGATAGTTTAAACTATACTCATTTATAGTCATTATAGTGAAATAAATTTTTCTCGAGCTCCAAAGCTCTTTTAAAATAGAAATGATACTTTCGAGGTAACGGTTATTCTAGAATGCATTGTCTTCTTCTTGGTAAAGCTTATTACTTAATATAATTATTCCTTGCATAATTTATCTTACTTTAGTTTTATTCGTTTTCTAAACAATAGAAAAATATTCACATTAACTAAAACTATAGTGCTTGCGTAGTGAATTTGGTTTTAATGGCTTCTATACGGCATTCATCTGGCTTTCTGAACACTATCAATTTTCGTAATAAAAAAAAGTTAATTGAAATAAAACTGGATTTATTGAATAATAATATTATTAATGCATGCTTGCTCTATTTAATGGATGTTTTCGTTTCTAAAAAATAACGAAATTAGAAATTCATCAGAATTTTTCTTCTTTTTTATTCATATTTGCTATCAGAAAAAAATTCCATTCCAATTTTTACTTCCCTAATTTGTTGTAAATCGCCTATTTCTGAAAATATTTCGCATTTTAATTCATTGTGAAAAAATATTGAATTAATAAAAGAAATTATGTTTTAAGCCTTTATTTTTTTTCTCTCTTGGGTGGGAGTACCTAAACACGTGAATGCAAAAAAAAATCGCCTGATAAGTAAGCGGGTTCTCTCTTTTCAGAAAATGGTGATGTAAATGGCGTTTCAGCAGTTTCTATAAAAGAGCGTGGCTATTTTGAAATTGGCCGTATTTTTCACATAATATGACATCTGATTTGATGATTTCATTTCAATTACTTTTATTATAACGATTATTTTTAATCTTAATTTTAGTAGGGTTTTTTTTAATATTACTTAAAAATTGCGAAAATTTAATTCTAGAGTTGTTTATTTTAATTGAATTTTTGCACTACCTATTGAGAAAGTGCTATTCATAATGCTAATAATTTTGTCAAAATTTATGATTTTTTAAATTTTTTATATAAAATAAAATATATTTAATAAGAGCTTTATTCTTTTCATTATATTATGCTCACATTTGGAACCGTAATAGAAGAAAACGAGCGAAATATGCCGAATATACCTTTAAAGTTAAAAATGTAGTAGATTTATTTCGCTTAATAGCAACAAATGTGCAAGAAAGGAAAAATAATTGCTTTGTTTAATTAACATTATTGTTAAAGTCACATAAAATTTTCTTTTTTTAAAAGAAACATATTTCATATTTATTTCAGTTCATGCCGGCATGTTCTGAAAATTACATTTTTATATGCTTAATTTGCAATAATTATTTTTTAATTTGTGTTTTTGCTAAAATGATGGCAACGTATTGATAAAAGATAACTTTTCCCTTTCACTCGTAAGGTGAAAAATATAGTTAAAATATTTCTTTGAAAACTCGTTACAAATAGAAGCTTAAGTTATATGTTAAAATACTGATTTCATTAAAAAGATAATTTTTTATAATTAACCTGATGTAAAAATCATCTTTGTGCGATAATATTTTCGGAAGTTATAGCTAGAAAACATCAAAATTTCGTTTAATTTTTAATTAATTCAAATTCTAATTAAAAATACAAAAAGGGCTTCAAGGTGCACATTCCCGACCTGCAAGGTATACATGTAGCAAATTTGGTAGCTGTAGGTTCATTTCTCTGGCCTGTAGAGTGCCAACACACACACATACATTGAGTTTTATTATAAGCATAGATATAGATATAGATTATACGATAAATGGCCTTATTTAAAAGATTATTTAAGTATGCATATTTTGATTTATATCCACAACATCCTCAATATAAAACGGGTATTTTTTACTTTTTAATATACGAAATAAAAAGTATTGTAATCGTCAAAAAAATTCGAACTCGAAATTATGATGAATCTCTAGATTTCAAACCTCTCTGAGTTCGAAAACACATTTTGGCATTATGTCTGTATGTCTATGAATATGATAACACAAAAATGCTTTGGCTTAGACGAAAGCAATTTTTTACATGGATTTTAGATTAAATTTGCCGATATCAATTAAATTGAAGGAAATCCCTAATATGGAAAATCTGTCCGCCTGGCTATTCAAGTACAGTGAATTCGATACCTACAACTGAAAAAAGAGATAAAGCTTTGTGCAAAGGTAAAATCTAAAACATAGATTCTTATCAAAGTTTGAGCCAAATCTTTCAAAGAGTTGACCTTTTGTCGGTTTACATAAAAACAACTTAACTCATAAAAGTAAATGATTTATATCAATGAAATTCAGTATGAGAATTTTCGTCTACAACTGCAATTTTATGCCAAATTTTGATTTTAATCAATTGGAAATAAGGCGTCAAAATGCACTTTGAAAATTCAAAAAGAAATCATTCGTTGGGTTTGGTAAAAATGTTAACATTCCTGCCAAAAATGTATATTATGTTCTCAAGCCATTCGCAAATTTACCCAAGGTGAATTGTTATGGGGTACTTTATTTTCATTTCTAGAAAGTTTCAAGCGGATATTCCCACTGGTTTAGTACACGAATAAAAGTGTTCTCTTATTGTTTTTAATTAATTTTAATTTTTTGCACACATCTACACTTTAGTTTATAACACTTTATTCAATTCAATTCAATTTATCAAATTCGTTATATTTTGAAAGCATTTATCATATCCTTTTAGAAATCTCAGAATGTCCCTTAGATATTTTTCCTTGGTTCCTTTGATGTTTTTTTTTTTTTAAATCCCTTAGATATTTTTTAGAAATCTTAGAAAGGGATTTCTAAAAAAAAACATCCCTTACTTTCATTCTTTTGGTGAAAATAATGTTTAAAATGTCCATTTAGTTATTTTCAACAATGAAGTTTTAAAATTTTCATCATATTTCATTTATCAGCTCCTTTCATTCTTGTCTATAGCAGAGACTTTTAGTAGGCATTTACTTCGATTCTTTTTATCAACTGTCCATCCACTTAACTAATTTTTCTTTTATTGAGAATCTTACCCTACAGGGGTTGAAAAACGTTTATCTCAGTTGCAATTGAGGGGCGTTCCACCATTTGATTGATCTTATAGCTTAGGAAAAATAGGAACATTAACCGATTTTTGAGAGTAGAAAAAATCAAACCATCAAGTAAAGGAAGAATAGCTAACCAGCAGTTCTCAGTCCTTTTATTTCCCTCTTCATTCAATGATTTATATCGGAGGACGGGTACGATTCTATAATGCTTCTTTCATTATGAATTTTGTAATTTTAAGTAATTAATCTCAAAAATCATTTTTTTTTGGGCATTTTATTTGTCTCGGACTTTATTTTATGTGAGCAGAATGTTTTTTAGTTTTTTAACTTTTTTTTCAAGTTTTGAGTTTTTCTTTTGTATTATTATTTAGCCCAGCCGTTAGATTAAGAACCACTGATTTTTTAAAAAATTTCGTTTGATGTCATTTGTAAAACAAATTGCTAAGAATGATTCCACTCGTTCAAATTTGACATAAAACTATCTTAAGAAATTTCGCACACTGCTTTTTCTGGGAAATATCTCACATTTTTTTCCCCTCAGACAAAAATAAATCTCGTAGCATTATTTCACAGCTGTCAAACACAACCTGAATGACGGCGCGACACTTTCAACAGGCTCGTATCTCACCTGAAAACCGCCATGGAATGCGAAAAAAAACCAAAAATTACAATTGCGTTTTCTCAAAATCCACGCACGTCTTTCTATTCAAATCTCACTTATCTGTTTCTGCATAACCATCTTGGAAGGTGACGCTATTTCTCAACTTTCCCCCTGCCTTCTTCGCTACACTTTTCTTGCTTATCAGCTTATTAAGTTCATTTTTTATTTTTGTTTTTGTTACCTCTCGTGTTACCTTCGGGGAATGAAATGCTATCCTTCATTGGACTGCTTTCACATTCATTATCATCCATGGCGGAATTCTTGACATCTGATATGGCCCCAAGTTATGATATCTGCTACGTCCTTCCTTCATTAAAGAAGAAGGCAAAAGGCTCAGACGGTCTTCCAACAGGTGTGTCTGAACTCTGATCGCTTTACGACGACGCCATCGTAGCATCCATCCTTTTACCGGAATACCTGAACTTTGGAACGTTCGATTTCCACGGTGTTTTTGTGTCTGCTCGCGTTTTGGGTCGTCCATTTCATCGCATCTTTGTTCTGTTGCCAGTGGATTAGCGTCGTTTTCGCATTTGGAATGTCGAAAATTCATTTTACGGGGCACTTGATTGAGCACGGACAGTAAGTGTGCGCTTCTTATTTATTATTCCTTTGTTTGTATTTCAGTGGAAAAATTGAAAACAAGGACTAGTTCATTACATATTCCATTAAATTCAATTATATATATGCCTTTTAGCTAATATTTTAGTTTAATGAAAATGGAAAACAAGATAATTGCTAAGGAAATTCACAAGAATCCTTTTCAATTGAAAAAAACGGAAAAGAAAGAAAGAAATCATTTGGAAGATAAAATAATTCATTTATATTTGATCTAATCTTATCTAATCTAAATTTTCAGCTTGGAAACGAAATATACGTATGAAAGTAAAATAATTTAATTGTTCTTCGATTTGTCATTGCAATAGAGCTTGAAAAATGAGGGCTATTTCGAATGAAATTTTCACATTTCTCCGCAAACTAATGCAGTATATATTTCAGTCAGAATTTAATGCAAAATATATGAAAGAAGCTTAGATTAGTGGCTTTACTAAAAATTTGACAAATATTTGAGGAATCAGCAATATTTCTAATTGAAAAAAAAATACAAAATCCTAACACATAAAATTTGTTCTGCAATTTTTGCTTAGTCATATTTTTTCATCAGTATCTGGAAAAAGCAGAAACCAATATCCAAAATATTAACAAAGTTTATAATTCGTAAAAAATACATAAGAAAAATAATTTTAAATTTGTGATAAAAAATATTAACTCTAATAATAACGTTCATAAGTATAAATGATATATATATATAATCATTTATAATATTTTATGATTATATATATATATATAATCATAAAATCTGTTTACATTATTGAAAAGAGAGCACATCGTTTGGAAGTTTCAGTGTATATTTGCTTGTTTTAATTGTATTGAAATCGAATGTAGTTTTTTTTAATGTTTATGTATATAACGACATATAATTAATTGCCCTTTTAAATGTTAATATAGCATGTTTTTTATGCTTATGTAGCTTTTAATGTTTTAGACAATTAAATTAAAATTTCATTGATTCATTTGTTTAGTATTTTGGTACTGTAAAATTGCAATTTACGAGAAATAAAAGATAAAAAGAATATTTTATAAAATGTTTCTATTTTTCAATAATAGTTTACCATCATGAAAGTACTTTTTGCAATAAATATTAATTTTCACATGTCTTTAAAAGCAAAAGTGATTCTAAAAATATTTGCAAAACCTATTTGGGACACATTAAATTTTTCAAATAGAAGCAATTAATTTTAATTAGTAATAAATCTATGACTAAAAATGTCTTAAGGTACTTCATATTTTGTCATAGGAACGTCATATTGTCTTATGATAGTTAGCGTTCAGTTTATGCCACAATCTTCTACATAGTTCATTATTTGTCACTGCATTGTCTTATAGAATTAAAACTCATTAGTAAAACATATGAATCTGTTCTAGAAAAAGGCTAAAATAATATTATGTAACCTCCATACAAATTTTTTCCTGACAGAAAACAATTTCATATCAAACAATCGGAAGAAAATGCAAATATTTGCATAAGCTGTGGTTTTATGTTCTATAACCAAGCAAACTAGCGAAAAAAATTGCTCAAACAATCTATTTCTACTGTTAGTTTTGCAAATTTAGTCAACAGCATCTGTTACAGTAATATCACTTATCTTATCGTTGAACTTTAATCAATCCAAAAGATCAAAAACTAAAATCGTCTTTGAAATTTAAAAGAGCTTGTAACAGGATTTTCAAAACCTATAATTAGTAGTGTTAAGTATTGAAGTTGTTATAATTAATTATATTTATTATTGATTTTTATTATTCATAATTTATTTTTTTGAGTGGCAACATTGTTTTAATTTTCACTGTGTGGCAACATTGTTAAAATTCTATAAAATGATGTGTTCCTTTTTTTAATGCAAAAATACGAAAGTGCCGTTGGTAAAAGGATGAAATCACAAGATTATGTAGTGGTTATTTTGACTTATTTTAATCTAACTGAAAACAACGATTTAGTTTATAGGATGATGGCATCATATAGAATTTACTAAGCATTTGGATAACAAGTAGTATATTTAAAAAAATATATCATAAATTGTTAGTCAAGATCAAAATTCTCACAAATATTAATCAAATAAAAAAATTATAAAAATTATATTAAAATAAGAATAATAAGGTTCTTTTTTGTTAGATTAGCTTTTCGTGTATAATATTTGAACAGAACACGTTCACACTGTTGAAAGTTGTCTCAATTAAGTACACAATCCTGAAAGTCGTGTAAATTTTATCAATTACTATTTATTTCTCTTTTCAAACTATATAAGAGAGAAATTATTTATTTGAATAAGCCTCATATCTTTCTGAAGTCTGAATTATTTTTAATTATTATGATTTTTCGAGTTACATTACTTAATTTTCTTTTTCGAATTCTTCTTTCTAACAATGAAATTCTGTTCTAATATAAGTAATACTCTAGAAAATTCTTTCTTGGAATTGTTTGACTTCATCGGACGAATTGTTTTGCAAAACGAATCAAAAACATTTAGACAACTTATCGTAGGTTTCCTCTCCCCCCCCCCCACCAAGCACACACTTTTTAAAAAAATCTTTTAAATGTATGGAAGTTGATTTAAAATTATTCTAGAAATGTATTGCTCATTTTAATTTTCTCAAATCTTTATCCATAATGAGTTTGAAATGTAAGCTCGTTGTTTCAGTTTTAAAAAAGAGAAAACCTCTCACTAAATGAGTTGTCAGCGTAATTATACTTCCTTAAATATGAAAATTTAAAAAACTATATTTTAAGAAATATTTATGTGCATTGTGAATGAATTATGCATGATTGTATTTGTATGATGCAAGTTATTAAAAAGTATGTTTAGTTTTATTCTTCAACAAATTAATTAACATTTATATATTTATCATTTTAGAACATGATATATAAGTATATTTTTATATGTATTCTTTATCTCAAACTAATACCTATGACATTAAAATATTTTACAACTATGTACAGGAAATTTAAATGAAACTGCTTTAAAATCAGATAAAACTGCATTTGCTTAACGCATTAAGTCTTAAAATGTTAATTATCATCTGAATTCCTAGAATTTCGAACCGAGTTGTTTCATTAACAAGGCACGTTTTGTTATGACAAATAGAGATAACGTTTAGACTCGAAATCCATTTACAAATCCCATCTGACTATTCCATTTAATAGCTTCTGACCGATGCGACCAGACCTTAGTTCCTAAAGCTTTATCATTCAGATTAATTAATTGTGCGGTCCTGTGACTATGTGATAAAGTTTCTCTCATTTCAAAGTGAAATTACATATTAGGGTCCTTCATGCAGTGTAATGAATGGAAGGTGAAAGTGACCCACAATTCCAGGAAGTCAACCAATAAAGTTAGAAACATGTTACAATTACAATGAAAGTACTTGATATAGTCAGTCTAGTAATTAACTTGTACTCTTGAATTTTAAATTTAAACTTCGTGTATGGGATACTCAGAAATAAGTTTTTAAGTTTTATTGTTCAGTGAGTTAAATTGTACTAGTAACGAATTCGTTTTAATTGTACCAGAAGTGGATTTAGGAATTTTGAGACTGCAGACAGCGCATGTTATCAAGTCCTCCTTTAAAAACTGATCAATTTAGTTTCCCAGTTCAAGATATTTTACTTTTAATTTATGTATTCTTGATTTATTTTTGGTTATTTTTATTGTACTACATTAGTAAAAATAGATTAATTTTAATTTATATTTACTCGATGCATTCACGTTTGTACGCGCTATTATTTAAGCAATATCTCTTTAGAAATATATAACTCGATCTTTATAAATATATAAATGAATACAATGACATAGATGGAAATTTGACCAGTTGTACTTATCCAAATGGTAAGTCCAACGTGGAAGCCCACATCGTAATTGAGGATGAGAAGCTTCCAGCATGGTAGTTGGTTTGTACCACCCTGGTAAGTACACAAAAAAATGAAGATATGACTCCTCCCATCGACGACGGACGTATTTCAGAAGGGAAGGGTTGTACCGCGGCAGGTAATAGACGTTAGGTCACACTTCAACCACAGTTCTTCTCAATGTTGATGTAGCGACGATCTGGTTATTCAGATTTTTCCATGTGCTATCCGGAGGGTCGGGTAGCCAAATTGAGGTTATCTTAGTGATAATACTGTAATTCACAGAATTTATGTATTTTATAAATTAATGTCAATGAGGAAAATAAAGTTTTTATTGACCTTCCTATTGCTTTTTGCAAGCTTAGGGACTCAAACTGAGTCTTTGTTAAATCATTGCTTAATTGATATTTAGATAAAGCATTTTTTCTGTTTTGTTACTGATATGAATTGGAATATAAAGTCTTTATATAATGCATAAGGGATTTTAATATCATTGTTTTATAATGAAAACTTGCGGGACTGTCTTTGTTTTCTGATATACTGATATAATATAGCGCGTTCCGCATGTTTCTCAGTATTTTTTTATTTCCGGGAAGAATCAAAAAGGAAAAAACACCAGAGCCTGCAACTGAGTCACATGCTGGGATGACATAGCAAACACGTAAAACGAAACAGAATGTAGGTATTTTGAGCTTCGTAGTACCTACAGTGAAGAAAACCAAGAGTGAGTTGTTGACTGCTTTGTTATCGACTAGGTTCAGAATTATTCACAAGCTCATCAGTTCATAGGATTAGTTGTAAAAAAAAATTAATGCGTGTTTAGAATTCTGATATTAAAACAGTATGTTAATTCTACTCATTGATGTTTTATTTATCGTGTTCACATTCGCGTAGTGACCGGCTGACCGACTTTCAGCCACAATTTGATAGAAATCTACAATTTCGCTGTGAAGACCACATATCAAATTTAAACCATTTATTTTATTACAAGTTGATCTATCGCGTTCACAAATAAGCCGACATAGAAACTAAATTCCAAAACTTTATTTTCTTTTTTTTCCCTGAGATTTTTTGGACTTCGTTAGATGTAAGTCATATTACTGACTCTCAAATCCGTCGGAAGGCACATGAAAAAATTATTGAATTACCGGGCCGCCGCTACCGCAACACTGGCAACAACTGTGGTAGACTCCTAAGGGCTATCACAGGCCACGGTACAACCTACCCCGAAGGAAGTGCTTCCCGTCATCGATGGGAGGAGTCAGATACCTCAACTTTTGTGTACCCACGGGATTGGTAAGATCCAACCACCATGCCGGAAGCATCTCATCCTCAATTATGAGGTGCCGCCCCCGGGGTCCCCTAGGGTAATGTATAAAATTTAATATGCAGTCTTCACAAATGTATAAATTCATTGAAATCTCGAAGTTCACAATACTTTTTTTTGCGGATTTCGTATACAAGAATGAAAACACAAACATATAATTTCGTAAGTCACTGATTATAAATAATATGAATTAACAACTCTTAATAATGAACACTTGTGGCGTGATTCGTTTACAAGTACCGAGCCTATTAAGTTGTGGAATTCTTGAAATGTCCCGTAATCGTAATTTAGCTTAAATCATTGATATTTTAATAGTTGTTTTATGGTATCGTGTATTACATCTGAGATGGGATTCGGATACCCCATGAGCTACGTCATTTCAATAATTATTGTCAAATTACGTGCTTCTAATTTTCAAATAGCTATTAAAGAATTGACTATTCAAATAGTCTTAAAAATTACCATGAATTTTATTTTCTCCTTTATGATATTTGCATTGAAAGGAATAAAGAAAATCTGTGAAGCAACGCTATAACAGATATGCAAAATCATTTGGATTTCCAGCATTCCTTATTCCTATTTTACTTTAGTGGTGATTTTTTTTGCTTTTGTATTTTTGCTTAATATTATAGAAGGACGAGACTCTTTATACCCTCATTATGAGGCAAATAAAAATAATACACTAGCTTGAGGAATAGTTATTTAATTACTTTCTAATTTCCATATTTTTCAAAATAAACCTAACACGAACATTAAAATGCACAACACTCACTTAGAATACAATCTGATAATTACCTGCAAGAAGTATGGTGGGAAATATACTTTGATTTTAATGAGAAACACCACCTGCTGTATCAAAGAAGGTGATAGGGTTATTTAACCGCTACAGCATATTATATATTACTTTTTTTAGCTTATCAATTTTGCATTTTATTCATTTTTAATAGCTTAAAATTCACATAAATGTTTGACTTCGATCGTAGTTTATCTTATAAATACTGATTTTACGAATAAAACATAATTTGTTACATTAATCTTCGTTAAAATCTTATAGATATCCACAAAGAAAATCTAAATTTTCTTCTAAACTCGATCAGAATTTATTTTAGAATTTCACATAACTTTGATGTTTGGAATTATTGCCCTCTTAAGAAAGAAGAAATTATTGACTATTTTAAAGAACTATTGCAATGTTAATTGTATATTATTGAACAAAGAGGGATAAGAGTGAGTGAATAAAGAGGGATGAATAGCCGCTTTCCCACGCCCTGTGCGTCTGTAGATATGGCACATTTCCCCCTGTCATTGCAAATTGTCCAGTTTGCCGACAATTTGTGGGAAACTCTATATCGCGTCCACAGACATCAGAAAACTGATAGACAGGGGGAACCGGGGGAAGTGTACCATGTCTTCAGACGCACAGGTCATAGGAACGCTACTATACTGGCAAAGGCAGTAGATAACGGCATGGTGTCTGCTTGCCACTCGTTCTGCAAAACATCGCTCGTTAAGCGAGTTACCTTTCTTTTACTTTGTTTTGCTTGTTATAAGAGGTACTTGTTAAGCAAGGTTTCAGTATATTATTCTTTTATACCTTTCTTACATTTTGTTTTGCTTGTTATAAAAGGTACTTGTTAAGCAAGGTTTCAGTATATTATATACCGATTAATTATTTTTATTTTTTACAAATTTATTTCTTTTCTGACTAAAAATTAAATTTTTAAAATTGATCTACTTGTAACCCCATTTTTATCTTGTGACCTTAAATAACTGCCTAACCTACCTAGTTGGAAATCCTTCACTGAACAACTCTGTAATTTAAAAATAAATAAATTTATTGCTATTGTAATAAAAACATTTAAGTGTATACATACTATAAAAAAATATTAAAATGTTAAATTTAACTTCGCGAACGTCAGTCAAGTTAATGAAAACTGATGAAATTTTTTCTCGGCTTTATACGAATTCAAACTGAATGGCAATGCATTTTATGAAAGTCTACTGTACATTCATAACATCCAATTTACAGATTCTTTCTTGGTCAAAAGATGAAAACAGTCTTTTGTAATTTCTCCCTTCACCTTGAACTGACATCTGGGGAAAAATAAGACCGAAGTGATTTTTCCAGCTTCTGTCCATTGTCTTTTATATTGGATCATTTAGTACTTTGGCTGGTGAAAACCTACAGACGGTATAAGCATTCCTACTCCTCCCAAATGGGTACTATAACCTCTGGAAATAATGTCGTTCTGATGATACAACAAGAACGAACAAGCAAACGCAATCATTTTGCTCGCATAGTACCGGCAGGAATACCTCTTCTGTCATTCGTTAATAATTCTGCTGTAGATGGTGTTCCATTTCCTGCCCGAAATCGATTCCTTTTTACAAATTACAGCCAGAGTCGAGTTGTTAAGTTCCGAACGTCGATCTTTCCGAGCATCCGATAACGATTATTTGCAATCTCATTTAGAACATTCATTTTCAAAGTAACACTCGTAGATGGAACTGTCGATAATACATTTGATAGAAAATGATTTTCGTTTTTACCGAAGCATCTGTCATTTATAACGCTTTTAGATTATATAAGTTGTTAGAACAATATTTTTTTTTTAAAAAAAAGGGGGAAATTATTATGAAAAGAAATCGACAAATAAAATTTTAATCTTCTTATTAGCTTATCAGTCAACTTATCTCAAATCTTCAGATGTCGAGATAAACCTTCCTTCCTTCTCTTCCTTTGCCTATCTCAGATAATCTGACGATACTGATTGTCAGAGCAAAAATAAAGGAATTAAAATAACAATTTTGGTTTATTTTTTATTGAAATTAATTATTTTCTTGTTTGGTGTTGAAGAAAAAATATCATATGTTTAAATTATTTCATATATGTAGTACTTCATTGAATTAAGAATTAAAAATAATATGAGGATTAAATAAAATTACAATTATATTGTTATTATGAGGAAGAAAAAATTCACTTTACTAAATTCCTTCTCATTCTAATATTATGTTTTGTATACTTAATGTATAATTAGTGTTAACAAATGGAATAATTCTGAATTAAAAAATTATTTCTGAACAAAATTTTTTTTAATTTACAGTTTTAAAAAAATAACAAATGAATTATTTATCTTAGAGTGAACAAGAAAAAAATAGGCGAAAAAATTTTATCTAAAACATTTTGGATAATATTTCATAGTTTGGAAACAGAAATGAAGTTAAAATTAAGAGAAAATTTCAATAACTATAATTATATTTTCATTTTTTTAATTATAAATACATTTGGGTTAGTGATTTCTTTCCCATTTTAATCAATTTAATTTAACAGTATTTGATCTAAATGAAGTTTTGGTGTAATAAAATTTTCCTGAATCAAATTTTTATTCTTATCTATAATTTAAAAAATGTAGAAACTAAAATTGCGACTATATCTGACGAAAAAAGGCTTAAAAATAACAATACCTAACATTAAAACATTACCGAAAATTTTCTCCGAAGCAGTTGCAATGAACTTTTAAAAATTTTGAGATTGAAACGTTTGCATACAAATATTTTTTCACACAAAAAAATATTTTTAATTTTTCCTTATTTCTCTTTATTTCAACTAAATAAAGCTTTAGTTGTTCTTTTAAGAATAAAATTCAAAAAATAGGTTGAAATATTTCCATTTATTCAAGATTAAAAAATATTCGAGAATCTGTTATTATAAAAAATATTCAAGAATATGTTGGAATTTCAGAAAATATAGAACAATAATTTGTCTTCATCTTTAAACTAATAAAACATTAGAGTTAAAAAAAACTAACAAAATGAGTTATTGTATAACTTTTTTCCATTGTTTTCTAGAAAATCTGAGCTGCCTGTAATTCAAAAATTTTTCAAACTGATGGGTAAAATAGCATGAATTTCGTGATTAGGAATCAAAACCTTCTAATAATAACCAGTTTTTAAATATTAAAGCAATTTAAGACATCATTATTTTATTTGACAATTTTATTGACACTCTCTTCTAGTTAAATTTCTAGATTTATTTCCCCCTTTTAATTAATTAAATTATTAATTAAAAGGGGAATATAAATTTAATTATTTTTATAAGAAAACTCATAGAGATAATCTGATAATAATTTCAATAATCTGAAAACAATACTCCTAATAATGTCATAAAGAACATTAATATGAGAAGAAAATGTAATTTGCAAATGTGCCCTACGCGTTCTCAAACTGACAATCTCAGTTCGCAATGATATTTTTGACCTTAGTGTAGTGGCATTTCCCATGCTATCACCATTCATTACTTAATGATCAGTAAGGATCTTGAGATAAACACTGGTTTTCTGTATATTTGCATAAGTAACGTGAAAGCTATTTAAAAAAAAATAAAAGCACCTCTAACGAGACAAACTTGTTCCCTTCACTTTTTTATTGCTTAAATAACGAAAGTATGAAGTATGTTGAGACTGGATTACGCACACAAGAGGTAAGTGGTTAGCCGGTTTTTCTGATTGGCTTTTAGGAATACATTTTGAAGACTAACTAGACAACTTTTTAAGGGGTATTCTAGAAATGATAATATTTTTACTAAAATTTTACTTATATTTAATAGTTAAAAAGAATATTTCCGTTCTGGATTCGTACAAATTTGTCTTTCATTTTAGACTTTTAGTAAAAAAAATGTAAACAACTGTTTTGTTTAATATATAATATTCTTAGAAAATCTCAAATATTATCTAAGATGCAGTCAACTTATACGATTAGAGTTGATGAAAAACTCTTCGTCCCTATATATAGTTTAGATAGTTAAAACTGAATATTAAATGTAAATAATATTATTTAATTATTATTCAATTTTCCTTTAATTCAAAGGTAATAAATGTTTTTTCTTCGTTCGTATAAAATGTTGAAAATATTTTTTTTAATGTAACAAAAGAAAACTGGCATTTTGGTGAAGAAAAAAAATGCAAATATTGGAAGAGAAATTTTTAATGTTACAAAATGTTTAACACTATTACATTGGTGTTTTCGAATTTTTTAAATCAAAATTGGTAAGACTGGGGTTTGCGGTTGAGGTTTGACCATAATTATATGGACAAGAAGAGGAGTAAAGGTATTTTTAAGATATGGAGGTAATTATGTCATGTCCTTACTTATTACGGCAATAATATTCCACCCTATTTCCACGAATTATGACTCATACTAGTAATAATCAGTGACTTAAGTCAACAGGAGCTGGATATGTAGACTGGATGACATCACTTGTAAAAGGGGTGATACCACAATAAGATCATTGGGTGGTTTATTGTAGCGAGGGTATAAAATAACTGAATTCACAAGCACCAACACAGTTAATTGTTAGGTCGGACAGCATTATTTCATCACGGATAGCAATCATGATTATATAAATAAATTCACGGAATTAACTTCAGGCAATTTAAATTTTTCCTTTCTTCATATAACATTAAATGTATTCTAGAATTACAATAATATTCTATGATATTGTTCCGAATCTCTAATATTATTAATTTTTTTATTCAAACAATATAAAAAATAAGTGATTTTTTTAAATATTTGTACTATAATATCTAACATTTTATTTTCATTGCGTTTCCCTTAATGGATTCTTCCCTTTAACAAACATTGGAAATTGTCAGCCAGTAGTTTCCTAATAAAACAAATGAATTTGTCAAAAAAATTCATTGATTTTTAAAATATTAAAACAATATTAACACATTTTTAAATATAAAGGCCACGTTTCTATCACATTACTTTATTACATTATTTACAAATACCAGACGTTTATTTAAATAATTTCGGCAGTCGTCAGCTATGACAAATAAATTTTAAAAATCTGCTTTTTTCCCAAAGTTACCAAAATTAAAATAGATCATTAATATGTTTTTCATTTAGAAAGGCGTTAAAGTGAACAATTAAATTCAAAAGTTATTAAAAAAGGAACTTCTTAATGTGCCTTATTTAGGACCACAAATTGCTAAATCTGAACCTGTTAATAAGGAATGTCTAATTCACATTTTATAATGCATGCATTTTTGATTTTCAAAAACTTGATCCAACATGTGAGAAAATTTTGATAAAATATTTCATAAGTGAATTTTAAAAAAGTTTTTTTATTTGAATTATCAAACAGATTTTTAATAAACGATTTACATTGCAATTAAAACAGACGAAAATATTTTTCGTCTGTATATACATTTTATTAAATATTTCATTAAATTATTTTATGGTTTTAAATGATGCAGTGTCTTTTATTGTTTTATGTAAGCATATATTACAAGATGTTTGTTAGATTAAAGATACTGACGAAAAACTAATTATTTAGCATAGCATAAATATTTCCTAATACACTTTCTGTCTTAAAATGTTACAGTTACAGATTCCATAAAAAAAAAGAAAAGAATCAATATCGAAACTTACCATCATTTTACCAAAGTGCTCTATCGACCCTAAATTTAAGCCTATCAAGAATGCCTATTTTGGGTCTGCTAAATCGCATTCTTTGATTCTGAATTTCAATTTTTTTCTTTAAGGAATTTCTTTCATTACCCAGCATTGATTTTTAGACCTATTATTCCACCCTCCTTGCACAAACATACACGCTCACAGGCATTCATTTTTATTATTAGTAGAGATGTATCACATTTAAATTTATTAAGTAGCTTTTCCCACATACATATTTTTTTGCTTTGTGAAACATCTGCAGATGAGGAGAAAGAATCATGTCATTTTTGTGATCAACGAGTTGGATTTCCTGGTTATAATCAAACATCTTACCAGTCCCAAATTTATGTTAGTCTATATTATTAGTACAAAGTTTATAGTCAACGTCAATCTTGTTATTTGACTAGCTGCTATCCATTGAGTTAAACATCTAAGGTTTCGATCATGCAATAAATCTAATTCTTAGGGTTACAATGGTATGGCGGATAAAACTTCCATCTTCGGCATCGTGGTGGATTAAAAATTTAATTCCGCCAGAGATATGTTATATATAATGATAGTTAAAACTGATCTTAAAAGTCGAACGTCCTCATATAAATTTGACTTGAAAATTGTTTATGTGAAATATTGCTTTATGTGCCGCCTAAGAATACTGCTGAAGTTGTATGAATTATCTTTAGATAGCAGTCGCGTAGTTTCGCAGTTGGACTTTCATATAAAAAAAATAAGGTAATATTAAATTATCATATATTCTTGAAACTACGAAAATCTGCCATTTGTCCATGAATATTATAGGTGAAGCAGTAAGAATACATTTAAACTTGTACGCAAATAAATAAATAAAATTTTAAAAAACTTTGGTAGACATTGTTTGTTTAAGTTATATATATGATTATAAATTTCTCGTATCACATTATTTTAAACACTGTAGGTTGGCCTTGACAGTGACGGATGGCTTGGAAACTCATAAATGATAATTGTTTAAAACTTTCTTTCAGTATAGAGGGATGATTAATTAATCATCTACCTCGAAAAGTTTAAAAACACTGAAAGAAGCAGAAAAGAGGTTAACGGCTTTCTTTTCTCTTCTTTCTAACAGTTGTTTTATCAAGTGAAAATAGTAGTTTTTAAAGATATCTCCCGACAAATGTAAAGGAAAGAAGCATGAAAATATCGTTATTTTATCATCAGCATAAATCAGTACTGCACAAAATCTTTTTTTTTTCTCTCTCTTCAATTCAAATGTGGAATATTTGTTTCTTGCATCATGTACATCGGTCAATAAGCTCACTCGAGTAAAATAAAAATAAAAAATGTTTCAAGGGTATTTTTTTTTTCTTTTCTCTTATTGTTTTTTTAATGTTTTAAAGATACACTTTCACAATTAAATAATTTATTCCATTGACAGAAAAAAAATAAAGGCTAAAAATAGAAAAATAATTTTAAAACATTTTCTTTGCATAACAGGAAGAATTGAATTTTCAGTGCAAATAATAACTTCTAGATGTTTTTTAATTAAGCTGATCTATGAAATAAAAAAAAATTACTTTTTTATTTCCATAATCGTATATAGATTATTTATTTCTTATTTATTTTCATCTTTTTATTCAGGAGTATCAAAATGCATCTGAATTTTTTTTAGTGAATATTTCTATAATTTTATTTTTCCAAGTTCTAATGGAACTCTATTCTTTTTTCTTATTTTCTCAGTCACTAATGCTCAATGTCTAATTTGTTTTAAAAATTTAATCTCACTTTCCTGGATAAAATTATTATATTTAAATGTAAACTGATTAAAAATAATCCACTTTGCTGTTTAAAAAAATATGCTATCTTTTATCAGTAATTGTTGCTATTAGTGTATTAACAGTTTACAAGATGCTTGATTAAAAATCTCATCAATGATATTAATTCTGTAATCATCTCTTACTTCTGTAATATTTTCCGTATACGCGCACCACTTACGTTGTCTGTGCCCACGGCCAAATCTCATTACAAGCATAAACTTTTATATGGAAATAATCTATTAAGTTTGTTAAAAAGAAGAAAGCATATATAATTTAACAAATTTAAACACTTGAGTAACCAAAAGGAAAAATAAAGCAAATATTATGTAAAATTATTTTTATCGTACCTTAATTATTAATATATTACACAATTATTTTTTAAATTGATGATTATTTGTTTGGAAAAAGAATTCACGAGATTCTTTAAAGTTTCATAATAAGGAGTACTGAATTTTTCGCTATCTCTCAAGATGTAACTTTTTTTCACCTGAATCAATCTCCATTTCAAGCTCAAACACTTTATTTTGCTTTTCTTTTAATTTTTTGTAATTAAAGACGCTTTGTCTAGGTAACAAAATCACCCAGTTCTTTTATCATTTCTCAGGCATCAATCACAAATTAATTCTTTGATTTTTCTGGTGGCTGAAAATTCTTTGCCGCCAGTTAAAACTTAAATATGTCTTGAGGTGTTTTTTTTTCTTTCAATTATCTGCATACACCTATAACATTTTCTTTTATTAAGGTATCTGACTACGTTAAAAACACTGGTTTTCGAACACATTGGCATTTTTTTTTAATTATTATTTCTTGTAGTTCAGACTTTCCTCTTTCCAAAACAGTCTTTTCTAGGAAAAGGAAAGCCCGATCTATCATACATGGGGATTTAAAGCAAAACATATTTTTCAGCTAAAATTTATCTTTAACTTCAATTTTCTCAAAACATTAATTTTCATAAACATTCTACGCCGTTAACATCATATCTCAAATACTATTAGAGGTATTGAGATAACAATAAAAGCGTGTGTTTTAAATAATATGGACGAAAAAATGGACCAAAAGTTTTATTGTTGATGAATTACATTTTTATTTATAGGTGTTTTTAGAAAAATTAATTTGTGGATTTATGGAAAAAATGCATATATACGTATATATTTCTCCATAACTTCTTTACATCTCAATATTTTAATTATATTTTGGTTCATTTTGTTCATCACTATATTCCATAACTTGTGTGCAAAGAAATGTAGGATTGCTGCATTACAATTTTGTGCAGAGTGTTAACCGTTTTGGTTAAATTTCATTAAAATTTGCTACAAATTTTCCTATTTCTCAAAATTTATTATACTTTCAAATAATTTGTTTTTGTATTTATAGTATTTCGTATTATTATCTATATCTATATCTATACTTATAATAAAGCTCAATGTGTGTGTGTGTGTGTGTGTGTGTGTGTGTGTGTGTGTGTGTGTGTGTGTGTGTGTGTGTGTGTGTGTGTGTGTGTGTGTGTGTGTGTTGGCGCTCTACAGGCCAGACCGTTGGACCTACAGCTACCAAATTTGGTACATGTATACCTTGGAGGTCGGGAATGTGCACCTCGGAGCCCTTTTTTCGAATTTTTAATTAGAATTTGAATTAATTAAAATTTAAGCGAAATTTCGACGTTTTTCCGCTATAATTTCCGAAAATATGATCGCACAAGTATAATTTTTATATCAATTTAAAGATTAAAAAATTAGCTTTCTAACGGTATCAGAGTTTTAAATTTATAACGTAAGCTTCTATTTTTAACGAATTTTTAAAGA
>JAPMOQ010008497.1:998286-1123660 GCA_026543055.1 Argiope trifasciata
ATGTGTGTGTGTGTGTGTGTGTGTGTGTGTGTGTGTGTGTGTGTGTGTGTTGGCGCTCTACAGGCCAGACCGTTGGACCTACAGCTACCAAATTTGGTACATGTATACCTTGGAGGTCCGGAATGTGCACCTTGGAGCCCTTTTTTCGAATTTTTAATTAGAATTTGAATTAATTAAAATTTAAGCGAAATTTCGACGTTTTTCCGCTATAATTTCCGAAAATATGATCGCACAAGTATAATTTTTATATCAATTTAAAGATTAAAAAATTAGCTTTCTAACGGTATCAGAGTTTTAAATTTATAACGTAAGCTTCTATTTTTAACGAATTTTTAAAGAAATATTTTAACCATGTTTTTATCACGTGACTGGATAAAATAAAAGAATGCCGGAAGCTCAAATAAAAAAAATTATCATTGCAAAATAAATCTGAAGAAATGCAACTTTCAGCAAGTGACTGGATAAAATAAAATAAATATAAAATGCGATATTTTCTTTAAAAAATAAATGCAAAGCAAAGGTTTCTATTGGGTTGTTCGGAAAGTAATTTCGTATTTTTTTGTCAAAATGAAAAGAAATTTTCGTTTAATGAATAAATTATTTATTAAATTATAAAATTGCCATTCTGGTCTAATACCTTTTGCCATATTTTTGGTAGTAACATGATTACACGCTCATAAAAATTTTGGTCTTTGCTGTAAAAAAAACTGATCGAGGTGGTTTTTGGCCTCCTCATTTGAAGGAAAAATTTTGCAAATCAGTTCTGGTACTGATGTACTGTTAACACATCTTCTCCACACATATTGGCTAATTTATTTCTGGCTTGAACAGCATTTTTACCTTTTATATAGCAAAAAAGAAAAAAATGACGAAAATGCTGTTTATTGCTCACCATATTTAAAAGGGCACCATCCAAAAACTACTGCGAAGAATCAACTGCACTTTTTCACACTCAAGCCTTGCTATATCAGCTCTTAAAACATAAAATGATTTTGCGGTTTAAGTATGATATTGGGTGCGAAAAATGCAATTAAATCCTTTGTCAGGAAAAAACGAAATTACTTTCCGAACGATCCAATACAATCGTTTGCAATATCTATATCATTAACTCAATAAATCTTTATTTACGGTAAACCTGATTGAATTTAGACAGGATATGCATTGAAAACCCGACTTAATGGCATATTTATGTAATTGTTTGCAATATCTGTATCATTAATTTAATACTTTTTTTCCCTTTCTCGCTTTCTTTAAAAACACATATTTAATATTTTGGCAACATCATCGAATTTTTTTTAATATTTTGGAAGCATAACCGATGGTTCAAACTGACTGATTTATAAAATTAAAGAATATTATTAGGAAAAGGTGTACTTTTAGAACTTTCCGTCCATCATCTTAAAGAAAATATTTATTTCAGGCCAATACATGCCCGGAATTACTTCAAGGCTAATGAATATGTGATTTAATTGGAAATTTTAGAACGAATTACTCATGACGAACCAGCTGGTCGCCAAAGGCGGCTAGTAGACAATATGTTAAAAACCATTGTTTTAAATGGTTTTTAAAAAATCTAATTTTAATCTAATTTTTTCAAAAATTTTCCTTCGATCGTTGTCAGATACCTTAATTTTTTAAAACATCTTTTTTTATTGTTGATGTTCGGAAAGAGTTCAATTTATTTCCATTATTAATCTTCCTTTATAAGAACCGTGAATGCCAGGAAATACAATCTATGGATGAAAGTAGTAAACATAACAAAAGCTTGTGAATAAATATTTTTTGAGTTTCATTGCTTCTGACAAGAAAAATTCCCTTTAATTCCAGTAGAATCAGCATTTTTTCCACAAGCGGACAGATTGAAGAGCGTGCGAATCGAAAGCCATTTCATCTCAGGATTAACTTAAAACTAAGCCTAAAATGAGAATTAAAAATTAATTATTTTTAGTATGCAGATAAATTAAAACTATTGCCTATATTGTAAAGAGTAAATTGATACCGTAGTGCGTCTGCAATGTCTGAATGAAATTCTTCTATTATACAAATTAAATGGAAATTCTTAAAATAACATATTTTTCCTAAATCGTGTCCTACAAACCGTATTCATTGTGAATTTATTTTATACCAATGAAATATCGGTATATGAAAAAGCCTAAAAGTGTTTATTTTATTAGCCTTTTTCAACGAAGGAATTAAAATTGTACTGAAAAGAAAAGAATAAATCGTTGAAAGAAATAAAACTCTCTATCTATTGCTATTGCGCAATCTGTAGAATGACGATAAAAATTTATGAAATGTACTATGTAAAACTAAGTAATAAAATACGAAATAATGAAAAGCCTATAAACATTACTGGAAATGTCAATTGAAATCTTTATTACTTTACCAACAGAATTCACCAGATTCTTTTTCTGACATTTCTTTTGTTTTCTTTTTTATTTAAAATATTATATGGCTTTTTTGTCATCAAAAATATATTTTTTCATTAAGAACATATTTCGTCTTGTTTTTATTCTTCAATTTTTTCATTAAAAGTATTAAGAATTTCCTTTTTTCCCTTACCTCTCTATATCCAAGACATGTGCTACTTTTTAAAAAGTTCTAAATATGGACAAACAATTTACCTTTTTTATGTGTCAGTTTTTTTCATTAAGGGTATTAGAATTTTCTTTTCTTTTTTTTTTTTTGCCTTTTTCTTAATATTCAAAACATATGTTGTTTTTAATATGGACGAGCAGCCCTAAATTTCGTCTGTCAAATGATAAAAGCATCGTTCTCATTATAAAGCTAATTATGAGAAAAATACCATTTTTACATCATTCTTCATCTACGGAGGTCAGTCATTAAAATGACCCTTGTTATTCTCTTTATCGATAAATATTGACAACAAAAGAAGCCTTACCACTTTAAGAGGTAAATAAAAAACGTATTCGAGAAATAAATGTAGATTTTTTATGTACCTTTCTTTTTTAAAATTCGTATGAAAGACTGGCTTTTATCCGACAACGAAACTGATAACTTTTTGGTCTGAAACGCGATATCTCGGAGCGTGTTTTCAAAAATAGACTGTTAGAAAGTGATTAAGTTCCGCGTTTTTCCAGCTAAAATAAAGAGAAATATTACACATTGACAGTTATGAACTCATTGAAAGATAGAAGCGATTTAAAGATTTCAATTCCGATTTGTTGATACAGGAAGTAAACGACCTTCTCCCAAATACTGACAAGGAATATTAGTTATACATACACCGCATCTTCTCAAAATAAAGCCGAATTTTATAATAATTTTATTAGGAAAGACGCTTTAGAGCTTGTTGGCATTGGCTGTATTTTTTTTAACAATACCATAAATCATTTGAAAATTCAAAAATAATTTATTAGAATATATTAAATCTTAATATCAATAATATCATTTATTTAGAAAGAATTACTTTTCAATATTATTTTAGTGTCGATTATTGTATAATATTTAAGTCTAGTTATTTGATATAGATAGGAGCTATAGCTTATTTATGGAGTAGAGCTAATATTGAAAGCAAGAATCGTTTCTATATAGATATTACAAAAAATGTAGGGCTATTAACTTGTTTTTTCACATGAAAATTCAATGAATCATTTATTTAATATGTTTATGAATCTTTCGTAAACAATGGAATGCAATTTCTGCATATTTCAAAATTTTTCTAGAGATTTCTAGCTTTACTAGTCTTTTCCTAGTGCTCCACAGTATTGAGGAACCAATGAAAAATAATGAAAAAACTGAGGGTAAGCATCAAGAGTTTTAAATTATATCCATAATCTATACACATCATAAATTAATTCACTTGCTAAGTTTTATACCTGAAAATAATTTCGATATATATTAACCTTTAATAAAAAAAATCTGTCGCATTTCTTAGAAACACATTTAAGTCTAAACATTAAAAATAGTCTATTTATATTTGTAAAACTATATTATTTATAATAGGTTTAATTCGTTTGCAATAATTTCAACGGATAACACATTTCCAATGGCTAAAAAACATTTAGAAAGAAAAAAATTTTATTTGAAACGGAACAAAGAAAATTAGCATTTAAATAGCTTGTAACTCTTTATTCTTGTGTCAAGACTGTTTCACCATTTGAGTATCACATCGTCAACACATTTTTTTTTCTAAAAAGCGATTATATATGAAGAATAAAAGCTTATAATAGCAAAAATTATCTGACTAATTGTTCCTCTATATGCAAATCAATAAATGTATTTTCATCTTAAACATTAAAATTAATCTTCAATCGTGTATTATTAAGCATTTTATTACTTTTACGAGTGCAATAGATTAAAAATCATAATAAGTATTATTTAATTATGTTTAATTATTATAACATCATCATATCTCTGGGATAAATAAATGTTAAATTAATTTCCTGTGTGTTTATTTTAACTCTGTTGTTATACCATTATTTTTCTTCCACATTTAGGCAATATTTTAAGATTATAATAATTTAATAATTATAATTGTTTTGTGATTAACATAACTGAAAAAAATTAGTTTGGTTCTTATTTAGCTTTTTAATTAAAATAATTTTATTAAAACACAGAAAATATTTAATTCAAACGTCAATAAAAATAACAATAAAGGAAAAGGCAATGAAATATTTTATTTATAAAAATAATTCTATATTGATTATTAGATAACTCAAAATTAATGAGAAAAGGGCGAAAATTAAAGGAAACAAATATTTATGATTGTTTAAAATAGAAATAGCAGTTATCACATACGCTTGATTACAATTCTTAAACCTTTAATAATATCCAGTATCTTTAAAATACTTGCTAAGGCTTCTGTCCAATCTCGAAAAAATGTTTTATTTCTGTAAAATAAAGGGGGAATGAATAAGGGGAGAAGAAATAATTATTTTTTAGAAAATTTTGAAAATCGAATGAATTAGAAAAATAATTTAAAAAAATCATTTAGAAAAAAATCAAAGATTTAAATAAATAAGAACATATGCAACAAATTATATTTAATTAAGAAAGGAAATCCATGTTATGTACAACGAATTTTATCACTTTGCTTCCAATATTGACTGAAACTCTAAGTATGCATGTATTTTATTTTTCATTCTGATTAAAAACTGAGTCTCAATCCTTCTTGTTCGAAGAAATACTCCGGAAATTGAATCAAGGCTCCGTGGAGGTGTCAGGGATCTTCTGTATAATTATGCACCCAACATGGAAGTCATTTCCGGCCAGGGATATGCAGGTGCAAAACTAAATTTCCCTTCTAATTATAGTCGATTTTGAGTGTAAAGATATAATTTTCCGACGTTGAAACTGTGACTTTACAGCGTGTGTATGCCCATTTTCATTTTAATCTATTATTTTCATCTAATTTCTTTTTCTTAGAATTTTTTTAACCATTATATTTTAAAGTAAAGAAGTGTGAAAAGAATGTTATTACAACCGAAACCGACTGTCTAAAAAGAAAAAAAAAATGACTAAGCGTTATGAAAAACTCAATAGACTGTTGGTTTTTGACCGTTGAATATTTAGAACCCAAATTATCATTTCAATTTTAATCTCAGCTTCCTCCAATGAAATTTTGTTGAATATTACTTTATGGTATAAATTTAAACATTTTTGTTTTGATCAGATGCATTAGTTTAATCTTAATATAACATTTTATTTTTATAGTATAATCAAAAAGATATTATTTAGCAATAAAGGCGTTGGTTTTATTTTTGACTGCAATACATTTACGATTTTATTGTCCTTCTTTTTTCCATTATCTTTTCCCTTATTCTCTCGATGCTATTTTCAGCTCCTCTTAATATAATCCCGATAGAATAAGAAGTACTGAATTAACTTCTTCTTTAGAAAATTCTGTGTAAACTAGAAAATATGCCTATCTAGACAGGCGGTTACCATGTTAACAATATCTCAGATATGATAGTCATAGGTTAGCAAATTATATATAGATATATAGAAAAAAATCCTTATGCACATTAATACATTTGTAATGCATTTTAAATGTAAATAGATTGAATAGATAACCTTGAAAATTTTCTTCTTTGCTGTGAGATCATCTCTTTCCATATAATTCACAAACATTCAAATCAAAACTAATTACTGATTTTGAATTAAAGCAAATAGTAATTCACTAACAAAAAAAAAGTAATGACAAATATGAAATCAACATAATAAAAAATAAATATATTAGTAAAATCTCCAATAAATCAGTTTAAATATAAAATAATAAAAATTTCAAATATCAACCCTAAAGAAAATTGAGATTAAAATTTAATTATTGTTGCTTTTCTAGATACAGGAATAATCTACGTGATAGTGAAGATTGTTCGTTGGTTAAATAACTTGAAGACACAGGTTGTCTTTTCTGGAGTTTATTAGATAACAAAAAACTGAAACATCGTTTCAGACGCCTAATTTGAACTTTATTGAATATAGTTCCATTATTATCAAAAACCGAATTAATTGATGATCCGTTTGCTTTTATTAGATAAATTTAAAAAAGAGGATTTAATTTCCTCTTTTTACTTAATTTACAAATAGACAAAACACCATCTTTCATAATCAAACATGCCTCTCTACAAATAATAATAATAATTAAATTATTGAATTTGTGCTTTATAGCTAGTGAAATCTTTTTTAAGTACCTTCTTTCTTAATGATTTGCTTTCCCATTTGCTCCTAATGTTTGGCTTTCTCATTGTGTTTTCAAAAAAGTATTCCTTTTGAAAGTGATGTTCTGAAATCTCGGTTGCATCTATCAAACAATTTTTTTTTATACTAAAAGAAAAAAAATGCTCGTCTCGATAACTTTCTAATTTGCTGGTGAATAATGCAAACCTTTTATTCAAATTTCTTTCAAGATTGCTTGTATTCTAAAAAACATGTGGAGTAGAATATATAAACTTCCTTAAATTTTGTGTCTTGACTTTTTTTCAAGGTAGTAAATGTATTACTAGACAATTTGACACTAGGTTGCAGTCTACTTTTATTTGATGGCCGCCAAGTATATCCTCAATGTAGTGAAAATCAACTTCTAGTTCAGATAACTAATTTAAAATGAGTGTTAAAATTCCGAAAGTTCTAGAACTGGTTGTTCTGATAAAAGTTCAAAAATACGAATTCTATCTCCAATAACTTCACGTTGTGTCAAAGTTGCATTGCAATCTGGCAAGGCAATCTGAGTTATCGTTTCAGTCAGAGAGAAGGAATGTGGTTTTAATCCTGTCGATACTGCTACGTTCAGTGGTGGCGGGGTGGTCAGCTGTATCCAAAAAGAAGAAGAGTATCATTTGTCCATTTGATAGCTGAAATTGATTGAATTCTTGATGCTAGTACACTTCTTTATAAGTATCTGGTTCTACCAATATTTTGTTTTTCTTTTACTATCAGTTTGAAATATTACAACTCTAGTGCGTCACAGAACCAATAAAACATATTTTATAATTTTCGTAAAGTAAGGGAAATTTTATAACTGAACAGAATATATTTCAAAATTAAATTCATATCCTTTTTTTTGAAAAAAATATTATGGATACGTTTTTACTTTCGTAGTGTATCGACATAGACAAAATAATTAGTAAATAAATACTTAGTGTGAATTTTTACAAGTTCCTTGACTTTTTCCTTATAAAATAACTCATTAAGTTGTGAGTAATTAACTGCTCATTAATTTAACTTACTTTCCTTTGCAGTGAAAACTCCGTCCGAGCCGCAGAACGAGCGGGAATTTTTCTTCCCGGCTCACCTGGCACGTACAGAAAAATCAGCGCCACTGCTCAGCTGCAAAATCAGCAAACCACAAAATCTAAGCGACCGACGTCTGGCAACGTGCTGTCGAACAAAATGGCAGAAGTTTCTGAAGTCGCACCACTTGCCTGGCCAAATGATAAAGATTCTTATGAGCTAGGAGAGGTTATTGGTGAGTTTAATGATATTTATTAATTTATGAGTATCCAAAATACCATTGCTTAAAATTGTTTTATTATTTTTCACTTAAATATTGATATCGTGAAGTACCGGCATACTCCACACATCTGATCTCTGCTATCATGCTGATTGATGAGAAAGCTAATTTTGACAGCCGCACCTACAAGTTACTAGCTTTACATTGCTTATGAAAATTTTACTGCTGATCAAAAGAATAAATTACATAAATCATTGTTAGTCTTGTATAAATATTTAAAAAGTGAAAAGGTTATTGAAGAATTTTAATAGCATTTTAATTTCTATCCTTAAAAAATAGCAAAATCTGTCGAATGGATTAAGGTTTAAATATTTTTGCTGGAAAGATAATTTTAGTTTTCTTTAAACTGTCATTTGCACAAAGGCTCCAATCTTTGATCAATGTAGGAAGCTTATTGCAGTATTTTAGATTAATGAATCCTAGTAATAATAATTTTTTTTGATTAATCCAGACAACATTATTATTATTTTTTTACATTTAAATATAACTGAATTGTCATTTACAAGGAACTGATGTTCCAGTACTGTAGTTCATGTGAAAATCATATGAGTAAGATGCAATAAAAATAAATAATACATTTTCTATATTATTTTCCTTCTGTTACATCTGGACATAAAAATGAATTTTCTTCTGTTCTTCCTTATATTTCATATAAAATCTTATTTAAAGTGTTTAATCTGTGTTACATTACTGTAGTTCTAATTATTCGGTTCTACTAGTGTCAGTAAATTACTAGAATGGTATATGTAAAACATCAAATTATCAGGAATTATAATAATCTTCTGTTTATTTATTTTTAATGAATAAATAATTCTTATTTTGCAATTGCCTAAAATAGTATGTGTAATTGAGCAAAGAACAAAACAATGCTCTACTGTTGCTATACTTGAAATGCTGTAAAAAATCATCAAGGATATAACACAAATATAGAATTTAAAGATATTTGGAGCAATGAAGCATGCATCAAATGTATACATTCTCTTCATAGATAATGATTTGTTAATTTATAAAACTATTAACTGAGACTATTAAGTTATTGTGATACTTTTGTAAACTTTTATTTTTAAATTGTGATAAAATAAGTTGTAGGTCCCTTCCCTTAACAATAGGTTTTCGCTTTCCCAACTATTTGATATGCCTTGTGATTTTGGCTATTTCTATGTTTAAAATTATTCTTCCATTTTTGATGTTAATGAGAAGGAATTTTCATATTCATAAATGATATTTGGATGTAAATCGGGGATTTAAATCTAAAATGCATGACGCTGTAAGCATATTGGCTAATGATCCTGTATTTTATAAAAGCATTACTATTTGATCATAAGATTATATATTTAAAAAAGTTTTTAAATTCTAAATAAGAGTATGTAGGAATGTAAAAAAGCCCTAATTTGTATCATGCCAGTTTCTTTCATTAATTTTTTCGTTTTTCGTAGCCTGCTCATTTATATGGCTAAAGAAATTAAGAATTCTTCGTGAAAATGTACAATCAATTATGTTGATAAGTATTGTCTTTTCATTGTTTTAATATTTATGGTGTTGTATAATAGTAATGTATGTGGACACTTTTGAAGACAAAGGCAAATATTTTAACTGTTCATAAAACTTATTTATGGTTATTATAAATTAGTTACCTTTTTGTTTACTTACAATAATACCAGAGTTTAAAGAATCTTTTATGTATGATTTGTTTATTCACGGTACCTAAGACATTAAATTGTGATAATTAAGCTGTAAACTGAATATTTAAGTTTAGCCTTTATAATCAGTTATTAATTTATTTCTTTGACAATTTTTCAGAATTGAATATTTTTTTTTAAATGTTACAAAGAGAAAATGCTATATTTCAACTTCTGTTGTTCATCATCAAAATATATGGTGTCTGCAAGAGCATATGAATATAATAAATTATGCTGGGAAATTTACTTATTCCACATCATTTGATTGGTTTCTTGGATACTGTTTACCCAATAGAAAAATAAACAGTATTTGAGTTTATTTCCTAAGTCTTCTTATGTTTATTGTTTACTTGCCACTTTTGATAACCAGGTAGTTTGCTAAGATTAATCCTCGCTGCTATTTTCATTTTAGTGTTATATGTAACTTGATTTAATAGCTTTGGCAAAATATTTTTTGGCTTCAAATTTTAATAACCACATAGCTTGCACGATTATAAAAGCATTAAGTCATTCTATTCAACGTATTATTTATCTAATTTTTTTATAAGTTCCCATTAAATTTGAATTTACCAAATTAATCTGACATTAAAGCTTTGCTATTTTAATTGTCTTGCATTTTTTCGGTTTATTGTGCTTTTTTTTCTCACGGAAATCATTGCATTATGAAACTATTAAAAACATCAATAACTAGTTCATCTATCTTCTAAATTTCATCACATTATAACTTTTTCTTTATTTTTCGATTTATCTTATAGAATACATTAACACTTTCACAACCACTGACTCCAATGTGGTGTCATGGACAGGCCAGTCATTGTATGTCAGTAACATTCATGTGGTGTAGTTTATTTATGTTATAATGTTAATTATTTCATGAATTTACATAAAGTTTTTTCTTCCAAAATAATGTTTTCCATTGGCAACATTTCACTGCGCAAACATGCGGTTGTGAAAGTATTGATATGCCGTATCCACTTTCTTTAGCTTTCAACTAAAAATAATTTATGCAATCAGATACTTGAGCACAGTTTGGGCTTCTAAGCAAAAGTATAATCTAGTGTTAGAGACTAAGAAAGAAAACAAAATCCGAAGATTCAGTAAAAGTTTGTACAATTGTTGAATTATTATATAAGAAGGACAATTTTTTGAAATTTTCAATCAGTGTAAAACTTATTTTTATGCAATATTTTCAGAATCTGTGGAGAATTAATGTCAAAATTTAATTCATATTTATACACCCCTGACTCCAGTGTGCCATATGTTAAATTCTGAAGGAGGACGTCAAACAGTTTGGCCTATTGAGCACCAATACATACATATGTAGTTTTATTTTTAGAATAGATACATTTTAAAATCAGATACTTCCAATTGATATTCTTTTCTAAGTGTCAGAAATTATTTCCAATTTGAAATACTTACAAAATATTGAATAATTTTTTAGTTGAAAGCTTGAAAGAAAAATGTTTTACAAATTCTATCAATTTCCCTATTTTTTTTTTTTTTTTCATGTATCAGTCAGTACATATTTTTAAAATGCCATTGCATTTGTTAGTAAAGCCTTAAAAGTCTGGTTTCTAGAAAATATACTAGATATTTATATACTAGTTGATATACCCAGTAGTATTTGAATTAAAATCCTTTCATGTGCAATGTTTTTAATGTAGAAATTCCTTTTGTATAAAATTTTGTAATGTACAAATCATGTTTTAATGTAATGAAATCAGAGAAATAATAAATATGATAGTTTAAAATTTGCTCAGTTTGAAGCAAATGAAAACTTGATTATATATATATAATATATTAAGCTAAAGTAGAAATAATAATTAAATAATAATA
This sequence comes from Argiope trifasciata, assembly GCA_026543055.1. Taxonomy (NCBI): domain Eukaryota; kingdom Metazoa; phylum Arthropoda; class Arachnida; order Araneae; family Araneidae; genus Argiope; species Argiope trifasciata. The sequence goes on from JAPMOQ010008497.1 coordinate 1,009,777, forward strand.
TGGTGAATTAATTGCAAGTTAGCTTTAAGATATTAAAATATTTTTTATAAAATTATTTGAAGTTACTGCAGAAAAATAGTATTTGGGATAATTTCTAACTAGACCACATGCTAATTTCTAATTAATTGATAGTATTTTTTTCTTATGTAATGAATAAGTACGCAAACTTAAATTGGCTTAATTGGTTAGGAGAAAATGTGGACACTCACATATTTATATTAAGATGATGCAGTGCCTTAGTTATATCTAAATATCTATGTTAATCGGCAAAAAATTTTGAATGGAAGTGAGAAAAATATTAACCCATTAACCGCTGGTGTTACGTTGACGCAATGGTCAATATAAATAAATATGATGATATAACAATTAAACAAATTTTTGAATAAATTTCTTTCATGTTAAAGAATAGCATTACTAACAAATCAGTGTAAAACAATTGACTGGAATAAATTATTTTACACCTAATAATCAATGAGTTATTTTAAGCATTTTTTTTGGTTCAAATTTCCAAACTCATTTTTTCTTAAAAAAGTAAAAATAAAAAACAAATTGGGGTTTGGTTGAGAAATACATTAGGTCACTCTTTGTCAGTACATTCCATAAAGCAGGTGTTGCATGTCAGCGGAAAGGGGGTAGACTGTTGTCCTTCTTGAAAGATTTCATTTCAGTTCTTGTGTCTTATTGGTAGGAACTTTTTTATCATCTGTGGTTTAAAATGCGTAGAACAAGATATCTTATGTTAGAAGAAGCTTTGGAAAAAAATTTCAAACAAAGATGCAGATGAGACCAATATTGTTGTCGTGCCACCAGAAACAGCAGATGCTTGTGATGAAGGTAATGAAAATATTTTAAATAATGATAATGAAGTTTTACCTGGAGACACTGCAGGGGATGTTGAATGTCATGTAAAGAAGTTAGATCCTCCTAAAAGTTCTACTGAAAAAAAATGGAAGAAGAAAGAATTATGATGGACAAAAAAGGAAGCAATTGATAGGTTTCAAACACAAAAAATGAAGAAAGAGCTTCAATTGTTTGTATCAAACAAATCATAGAAGATAAAACTAGTGTAGGTATATTTGATCTTTTTTTTTTAATTCAGATGTTTGCTTGGAGAATATCAAGGGGCCGATGTGGCCCGGTGGTAAAGTCTCGGCTTCGGAACCGGAGGGTTTCAGGTTCGAGACTCGATTCCACCGAAGAACCGTTGTGTGAGGGGGTCTGTTTCACGTTAAATCTGTCAGGCCAAATGTCCTCCCACTGGTGTGGCGTGGTGTGGAGAGGGGGGTGCCAGCTCAGGTGTCGTCCTCGTCATCTGATCGTGGTTCAAAATTACGAGGTCCAAAATAGCCGTGTTGCTTTAAACGGGACGTTAATATAACTAAACTAAACTGGAGAATATCAAGATTTTCCGAAGAAAGAAGGTCACTGTTAGATTTTAGACGAGAGGTTGTGCTTCATCAGTTACTAATGCCCTTGGATAATGAGATAAATAAGAAAAGACCAACTGCAGGACGTCCAAGCAGATTCAGCCTTGCAAAACCAATATTCAAAGGACATTTTACTGTTAAGTCTACAGTCAGTAGAAGACTACGTTGCAAATATTGCCATAGCCAAGCTATTAATCACTGCAATGTTTGCGAAGTTACCTTACTTGACAATTGTAGTGAAGCATATCATACTTGAAATTTATATCACCTTATTCTTACATAATAATCTTGTCAACTACATTTATTTGTTAGTTTTTAATAAATTAAAATTTTTAAAGAAGTGTTTTGACTATTTTACTCCTTTTAATAAGCTCACAAAAAAAATTTATTTTTGAAAATGTGAAGTACGGCGTGGTGCTCGGTGATAATAATCAGCATTTGTACTTCTCTTCCATTGATGTTGCGTGAATGCGACACCCTATATTTTTCATGGTAAGTGCAATTTCCTTCTTTTTACATTAAATTACTATTAGAAGTGGCCAAAATAATAACTTGTATTGTTTGCATCGAAAACAAATAATGATTTTGAGTTTTGGCATTTAATGGATTAAGTACATTTTTCTGTGGGTTACATAAGGTTGCTACATTTGTATACAATTTGGTTGTTTGTCTTGCTAATTTAAAAACTGAAATGGGAATAAATGTCATATATATTATGAAAATGTTATATTTGTAACTTCATTTTACAGGTGTTGGAGCCACTGCTATTGTTCATAGTGCATTTTGCAAACCAAGGAAAGAAAAATGCGCTATAAAACGCATAAATTTAGAGAAATGGAATACGAACATGGATGAACTTTTGGTAAAATAATTGTTCCAGTGTATTATTATTTATTCTAAAATGCCCTGTAAATTTCTTTGTGTCAAATCTTTGTTAAACATTCATCTTGATAATTGATTTATATATACTTTTCAACAGAATCAGAGCTAAGAGGTTGTATTGTTTCCCATCAAGTTTATGATTAAAATTTTTGCATCAAAATATTATAAATTATTTATTTATTCTTATAAGGAAATTATTATAGTAATTGGTTTAGACTAATATGCTACCAGTTTTATCTTATCTTTACTGATTTCTCTTGTCAAATAAAAGAAAAAAACATGCTTGGTTTCATAATCTTAATATCTTTACTTCAATATCATTTATATTAACATTGAATTTGAGAATATTTTAATTTCTACATCATTCCTTATTTCCTTCTATTGCTGCTATTATGGTATATGTTTTTTTGAGTATTCAAAGTTTTAGTTTTTATAGTGAAAAAATATTTAATTCTTCATATCTTAAACATTTCTTAAGTTAGTGATTTGTTTTCAAAACCAAACTCAGTATGAGAATTCAGTAACATATAAAATTTAATTTTTATTGTAGGACAAACTATGAAAAAAAAAAAAGACATAATTCAGGTTATGAGATTACAGTTGACCATTGAGCAACCACACATAGGATTTATTTGCATTTGTTATGTTTGTATGCTGTTGTTTTGCATACATTTGTCATATGCAAATTTTTAATCTCTCTTTAGATTAAAAAAATAATGATGGAGAAGCTTTCTTATATTCCACTCGCACATGCCCAGCTTGCTCTGAAAGTGCATTAAATAATATAAGGTTTTTTTTTTTAATTATTTGAATTGGACTGCTGAATGTAATATTTTTTATTTATTATTTTATTACTCATAAACATTGCATGATTATTCTAAATTAATATTTATTTTTAAATTTTTAATACTTTTTACTTTAATTAAATGATTATATTTTCTTACATAGTTATTAAATTTTATTAGTTTTTTTGTTTTGTTACTTATGAATTTTTGAGGGAATATCTGGTAGGGTATCAGATATTCCCTCTAAAATTAGGGTAATCTAATTCATTTGGTCTGAATTTGACTCAAAACTCTCTTTAAAATTATGCCATCCTTGTCTTTTTAAATAACCATTATTGTGTGGTGACTGAATAGCTTTTATTAATTGAGAACGAATGACCGCAAATGACATCTGCAACTAATATATTTATTATGCAGAACCAGTTTTATCACTATTATAGTAACCATAACTCTTAAGCAGAATAATTTTTTATAAGTCTTTTATTATTATTATTGACATAATCTCTTCTGTGTTTTTATACATTTGCAAACTTATTACTCAATTCTTTGAAAAACAAAAAAGTACCTTCAAATAATTATTTATAAAAAATAATAATTTCAAATGAGAAAGTGATTTGGATAAGACTGTAAATGTAATTTTAATTTATGTTTTGTCTTTGTTTTCCATATATAATTTTAAATAAGATTTCATTTTACTTAAAATCTTGTGTTTGAACTTCTTCAGTTCAATCTTTACCTTTTTAATCTGATGAATAAATAAGATAAATACAATAGATAAAAGGAAATGCGGCATAGTTTTTTGTGTATTGGAATTGGAGAAAATGACATTCTTATATTTTTTATCATGTGTTCCCCTCTCTTTTAGAATTTGATTCACTTTTTTTTTATAAAAAAGAAATATTTAATAGCTATCCCCCCCCCCCCCTTTTTTTAAAAAAAAAAATTTTTTAAAGTTAAATTTTTTAAAAAAGTTTTAGTTCTTCTGATAATTTAATTTTATTAAGTATGTATGTTTTACTATGTTAAGACTTATAGATTTTTAAAATATACAATAGCAGTGAATTTATTTGTCTGTATCTAAGTGTTATTTTTTATTTACAGAAAGAAATACAAGCAATGAGTGCTTGTAATCATGAAAATGTTGTAAGCTATTATACATCTTTTGTGGTCAAAGAAGAGCTGTGGCTTGTTATCAAACTTCTATCTGGAGGTCAATAGGATTTTATAAATGTTCTTTAGTGTTTGTTGTACTGAAAATTTTCATGATATATTTTTTGATCATATCAATACTATGTTTTTCTTGTTGCAGGTTCATTATTAGACATCATCAAACATAAAATGAAAACTGAGGACTGTAAACATGGCGTCTTTGATGAAGCAACTGTTGCTACAGTTTTAAGAGAAGTTTTAAAAGGTCTAGAATACTTCCATAATAATGGGCAAATTCACAGGTACACACTGTTTTGCTTTCATACTTAAATATATTTAAGAAAACACTCTTATCAGTTATTCTGACAACACAATCATATTATATTTTCTTCCAGAAATATATTTTTTTTTGTGCAATAATCATAGACCCTTTTAAGATTGAATTCTTGTTTCAATACATCAAATACATTGTTTAAATAGGGTCCCATTATATATTTATTTATAAATTTGTTTATGTCCGAACCCCCCCAAAAAAAGAAACTACTTCCTAACAATGCATTCTGAAATACAAGGTGGTCTTAATTTTTGAAATAATTCTTGGAGTGTTCTCTAAAACATTTTTGTAGTTAAGGTCATTTTTGACCTATGTCTTATTGTTCAATTTCTATTTCTATAGGGATATTAAAGCTGGGAATATTTTGCTTGGTGATGATGGAACTGTTCAAATTGCAGGTGATATTTTCACAGTTCAAATCTGTTCTTCCGTCTTGTCTGCTAAATCATTAAATGTGTCTTCTGTAAATATTTTCCATTGAACTTTCTTTATGAATTCTCAGGATGACTTTTAAATCATTCTGTATATCTTCTGAAATCACTTAATTAAAAATATATGTAAATAAAATCAAAAGCATAAAATGGTTTGGATTCTCTTCAGGAAATTAGGGTTTCTCCAAAATATATTTTTATTTTATAGCAATTTTTCAACTATCTATTTTACAGAAATTTTTTAATGTAGTTTGTAATGTTTTGTAGATTTTATAAATATTTTAATAAAAAATTATATATATTTATAATTAAATAATTTTAGATTTTGGTGTGAGTTCCTGGTTGGCTACTGGTGGTGATCTGTCCCGCCAAAAATCACGTCATACGTTTGTTGGCACGCCATGCTGGATGGCCCCGGAAGTCATGGAACAGGTTACTGGATATGACTTTAAAGCTGACATTTGGAGCTTTGGTATAACAGCAATTGAATTAGTCACTGGAACTGCTCCATATCATAAATATCCCCCTATGAAGGTGCCTATTTAATCAGTTTAATTTGATATCTTATTTTATATTTTATTTCATTTTTTTTTTTTCCTTTTAAGTACATTTTTCTCTTTACCTTTCTAATATATTCCCTTTTTATGAACTGGCAGGCTTCCCATCACTGAATTTAATACAAAATCTTGTATACACTTTTTACTTAAAAGCCACATGGTGTGAAATTTCCCCCCCCCCCCATATAAATTTATGCTTTACTGCAATATTCAGACAACATATGTTTCTTTAAAAAAATTGTGTCTACTGTGTGCGAAGTTTACTGCACAAAGCTTTCTCAGGCATACTCTGCTGTTAATAGATAAACTCTTGATTTTTATGTATTATTATTGTTATTATTTTGAATCAAACATTAAATACCCAATTCCACCATCTAAATTATGATCTGTTGTTAAGTTTTGTTCTTGACTTCAGAGCCACACTGTTTCAGGCTTAAAACATAAATTTATCAAAGAACTGTCATGTAGGAGAAAATATTATCCCAATGGTGTGGTGCAGTATTTGGATGAGATTGCCAGTTCAAGTGTCATTCTCATCATCAGTTTGCTGTTAAAAATTGTGAAGTCTGTTCTAAAATATAGTCCTAGTATTACTCTAAACTGGATGTGAATTAAAAGTAACTAGAACCATTGTGCTCATCCTGAATTTGATATGTAATATTTTCTTAAATATACAGGGAGCCGAAACAAAAAAAATTTTGCAACGGGATGTTTGTGGTGATATGCCGAATTCTTGCTACTAAATTTTCTGGATTTATTTTATAAATGAAAAAGCATAAACATGGTTAATTGCACTTTCATAAAAGATGATGATTATGATACTGGTAGCGGGGGGGGGGGGGACTCTTTAATTCTGAAACTTGTGCTTGTAGCAAAATGTAAAAGTTAAACATTGTAAAGATAAAGCTTCCTGAAATTTCTTGCATGTTTTTGAATCTCTTTTGTGAACTATTATTATAAATTTGCTCTTTTGTCTTAAAATGTAATTCCTTTTTAAATAAATTTTACTTAAACTAAATTTTAAGAACTTAATATTTGCATGAATTGCAAAACATGGATTTATAATTTAGTTTTAAAAATCCGTCTTATATCGTGACTTCACTAGCAAATTATTTTTCTGATTTCTGGATTTTAAATGGTATTATTTAGGGACTGGCAATTTTACAAAGCTGTTCGTGTTTAGGTTCTAATGTTGACTCTGCAAAATGATCCTCCCACAATTGATACTGTTGCAGAAGAAAAAGATCAATATAAAAATTATGGCAAAACAATCAGGAAGATGATAGCAGATTGTCTTCAAAAAGATCCTACAAAGAGGTAAGAAGGCTTTTTAACTTATCATATACTGGTTAAAAATGATCTCATTGAAAATTTCAAAGAAACTTAGCTGCTCATTTATATTAATGAAATATTAAACATTGAAAGCAAGAAACAAAACTGCCATCTGAATTTCCAGCTTTGTTTGAAAATGTTCTTTATTTTAATTGATTTCTGTACAAAATTTTCTCTGTAGGTCATTGAAGGTATTTAGATATTAAGATTATTACAGTGTATAAATTTCTGTGATACTGGTTGTGAACTCTGATAATTTTTAATATTGATTGAAGGATAATTTAAGAAATATTCTACCTATAATTTAAGATATGTTCTTAAGAAATATGCTGGAAATATAGCATTGTGATTTAATTAAACCAACTTTTATTTTTATTGCTCCCTATTTTCCTTTGATTTTAGTACATTTTTGGCCTATAAGTTATATTTAAAAAATGATTTATTTCTAAATTTTCATTGTTTTTCGTATTTTTTTCAAATCTAACAGAATAAATCTAATTATATACTTATTTTATAGTTCCATTTTTTGCAACCAATATGGTTCAAATATTATCTTTTATAATTATTATTAACATTTGAAACAAATTTTTATTCAACCTGTTTATTACTCCCCCCCCTACCGTGTTTTAATCCATTTATATACTATATTGTATTTATTATGGGCTACATTTATATTTTTTTTAGCTGAACAAGGTTCCTCCAACTTTTTTTCCCCAGAGAAGTTTGTTTCCTCATATTGTTAAATACTTTTAAGCTAGTTCCTAATACATAAAACAAACCTAACTTTTCATACTAGTAAGATCATTAACAAAATTTTGAAATAAAAATATTTTGATTTTTTTTATACTACTGCAAAGATTTTTTTTTATATAAATTTTTCTATATTACAAAAATTATATTAAATTTGAATATTTATTTTTTGTTTATTTTTAAAATTATCACTTTCTAAAATACTTTTAAAAAATTAAAACAAAATAAAATAATTTTTATTAATGTAAATTTTGCTTAACATTTATCTTACTTTTGGTGTTTTCAAAATTTATTTTGCATTAACTGAAATCTTTTTTAAATGGGAACTGCATCTAAATAGGTTAATAGATGAGTAAAAATGTAATTTTCTTTTAAAATGTGCTTTTAACAAAAGTAACCTAGAATGTTTCTTGGTGTTATTGTAAATTATAATTTCAATTGATATATTGTAGGCCATCTGCTTCAGAATTACTAAAGCATCCTTTTTTTAAGAAAGCCAAGGTAAGGAATTCTTATGACCTCTTTTTTTTTTTTTTTTTTTCTCAATGAAGTGTGCATATATTTGTATCTGCTGCTCCTCCCTAATAAGTCATTTAAATTTTGCTGTTAAGATTTTGTTTTTATTTTTGCTGCTTGATAATGTCTTGATGTACTTTTAAAATTCAAATTTCAATGTTTTTAGAATCAAATTTCCTCTCTTGATCACTTATATAATACCTTTACTACGTTTTAAATATCATGTCCCCTATTCGGATAAATTTATTTATACAAATAGGGCATATGATATTCAAAATATAGTTTGCTGTATGGTTTAGATAATCATACAGATTTTACTTCTTGGTATTTATCTTTATCACATTTTATTATTTAATAAATGTCGATTTTTGTTTGTTCCAAACCTGTGTTATGTCTGTTTTAAACTTCTGCACTATAAGAAAGTGTTATAATTTGTGTCGTATGCTTGATAACTGTTATTATGAAAAAATGTGTCCTTAGAAAGATATTATCATTATTAAAATATTTCTACTACCTGTTATAGCAAAAAATTATTTAGTTATTCAACAACCTGTTTATTGTTTGGGAAGGAGTGCAGTTTAATAATAAAACAGTAATTTTTACAACACTGTGTATGCTTGAATATAAGAATAGTTATTCTTCATGTTAAAAGAATTTTTACTTGCTGAAATTCACATTTGCTTGCTGAAAGAGAATATATTTAAATCATTGAATTAATTCACTCATTGCTAAATGTTTTTAACTTTGACATTCTGCATCTTAATCTGTTATTGTTATCCTACAATCCCATTTCCTCTTGTATCTAATGTTAAGAGAGCTTCTTATGAACACTTTTTTTTATTAAACATGCTTCATTTAGTGTATGAACTCAAAATATAGAGTAGAGACTATATAAAACTGAATCACTTTATTTTACTGCATATTAAAAAAAGTGGTTTCTAAGAAAGAACACAAATTAAGAGAAATGGTGTCTTTAATAAATTATTTTCAAATTAAGAATATCTTTTTTTCTCAACAGGTATTTAGTTATTAAATAAGAATCAAGTTTTAACTGATAATTAGTGTTAAAATGCTTAGTAAATGGCTTTTCCTCTGTTATGTTAAACACTTTTCATCAGAAAACTAATAGATATTAAATATATTGAAGAGATAAGAATTGTATCATTATAGTGTTGTATTTGCTTAAAACTATTTTTGTTAGAATTTGTATATTTTTTAATGTAAGAGAATACTTGTACGTGACAGTACTGAATATGATCCCCCCCCCCCCTTTCTTGCATACTAAAATATTTTATTAAAAATTTCTTGAAACAATTTCAAGTGTTATTTAATTTGATATTACACTTTATTTTATGAATCATTTCAGGATATTAAGGATAGAAAAATAAATTATGATCTCAACATATTACTGAATCAAAATATGTTGAGTTTCCGGGTAAGAATTTTCCCAGATATTTCAGCTCTAAATTGAAATTTTTTAACAGATGACAGTTAACCAGAGTGGGACTTTTCATAAGTACCTTTAATTCATACTGTCAGTTATTATTTATATTTTATATCATCAAGTTTTAAGTAAGTTAGAGCTTAAGATTTATTTATTGTGTTGAATATTTTAAAATACTTTAATTTCAGAATTTCCCAATATAACCTCTATCTTTTTCAAAATACTTTTTTCCCCATCTCTTATACATTCATGGTTATTTTTTTCTTCTTTATTATTATATACATTTTTTAAAAGCGTGTTTAGCTTTTTTATTATTCTATATATTTTTCTTTTAATGTATGTAACTAATATCTGTTTTGTTTTACAGGATCGTAAATATCTTATTCAAATGTTGGTATCATGTGCACCTAGTCTAGAGATAAGAGCTCAAAAAGTGAGTACTTTTGCAGATCCTATGATTTTTATTTCAGCAGTGAACTAAACCTAATGATGACAGATGAATATCTAAATTTATCTAACAGTTATAGAAATTATAACCATAGATGGCATTAAATTCTAGCGTTAAAAAACAAATGGCTAATGCACATGCTATTTTTGGCTAAAAAGTTTTTAAGGTATTTTTTGCTATTATGTTTTTGAAGCAACATAAAATGTTTTTATTTTTTCTGTTACTAATATTTTTATTTGTCAACTTTTATTAATGTAAGTCCTTCCCCCCTTAAAAGTTGAAGTTTTTACTTTTATATCAATAATTGAAGTTTATAATTCAAAGAAAATCTTTATTAAACTAGAGACTGAATTGTTCTTGTAATAAGAAATTCCTTGTATATCTTTTAGAGCTTTTTGAATTTATCTAATGTGATTAATTATTGAGAGAATTTTAAAATGTATGTGTTAAAATCAATAGTAATCCATTAGTAAATCCTTTTAAACATAATTGCATAGGCTAATTATAATATTTTTTGAATGAATAAAATATTTTTCAGTATTTTTATTTTGCATGAAGATATCATTAATAATCATTAAATGCTAAGTGCATTTTATGTTTAAAATTAAATAATACAAAAGTTGAAATGTTTTAGAATTGTTTTAAATTATAGCAAATATTTCAATTCTGTTAAAATAATTTATAAATTATGTTATAAAAGGGAGGATTATAAAATTCATGTTGTGACTTTTTAATTCCCCAGTTTGTTCCTTTAATTTTTAAAATAATGGAAGAATAATTTGTATACATTATTTGAATTATAGAATATTTGCTTTTCATAGTTAAAAAATACTAAAAGAGTTCCTGGTACAAGTGGTCGTCTTCATCGTACTGAAGCAGGTGACTGGGTATGGTCATCAGATGAGGAATCTGAAGAAAAATCCACTGAAACATCTGTATGTTTTCCATTTCATATTATGATATGTATCTTATTGTCTTTTAAACAGTATTGTAAATACTTATTCATAAAAATAAACTAATTTATTTTCTTTGCTTATAAAACTTTATTTTAAAATATTTTATAATGATAAATAATATTTGATTAAATATTGTACTCTTTCATGAGAGTTTGAAATACGTGTACCCTGTTTGCTCTTTATTACTTAATGCAGTTTTTTTGGAATAGCTTTGCCAATAAAAATAATTAATTTAAAAAATTATCATTAATCTGTATAGTAATTATTGTTGTAATAATAGACAGATTTGTCTAAGTGCTAAGTTTTCTGAGTGTGATATTTTTATCCGAGTATTTGTCTGTGAATGAATTTATTAATAATCTTATGTTCAAAACATTTTTAAAATGTAAATGTCTAACCAAGAATTTTATGACATCATAATAATTAAAGTTCATCCTTTCCTTCCTCTCAATTTATAATATAAAAGTATCAATAAAAGTAATTAATATATCAGTTAAGCTTTATCTTTTGTTTTAAAGAAAATTTACTTTTTTTCCCCTAGCTAAGTAGTATAGTATTGATTTGTTTCTATGCACTCAGTTAAATAAATTGTTGCATTTATCTTAAATTTATTTTTATTATGAGTAAAATGTTTTGAATCTTTGTTTTAAAGTAATATTTTAAGATATAGTGAAAATTAACAAGGAACAAATGCTTAAAAATTCTATTTTCTGAAAATTGTGCTTCAGGATACTCCTACCCATAAAATTCCAGAAACAACTCCTAATGTTACACAAGCTTCATCAACAGAAGAAATCCCATCAGCAACACCAGCTGAAAGTCTTCCAACAGAGATTGCTTCTCATTCAAATTCTACTCCACAGAATCAAGGTTCCGTTCCTCCTTCACAAACAAGTGCTTCTGACGAAAATATTGCTTCATTAGTAAGTAAATTTCTGTGAGTTTCATAAATTTTCATTTTTTAAAGCAGCCCTGGGCTAAAAGTACTCATACTTCATTGAAATATATAAATTGGCTTTTTGTGTTCTGCTTAAAAAATTTTTTTAGCATTTTGATTAAGTGTATAATATGTGGTACTATTCATAAATAGTTCAGTTTTGTTTGAAAAGGGAGAACAACATTTAATTACCATTTGTTGATTGGTTTATAAAGGTAATTAATTATATATGATTGATCACTTTGTATACCTAGTATACAAAGTGATTAACCAGACATAATTAATTTGTGTTTTGTAACTTAAGAGGTGCTGTACAGCAAACTTCTAGTGATAATTTCTTTGAAGTATATTTTTTGCATTTCAGGCAATAGCTTAATGATAATATTAGTAGAGATTTGACTGTTATCTTTGTTATTAATTGATATTATCATTGTTATTTATTGTGCGACTGATGGCTATTTTCAGACTTCAATCTAATGGCATTTTTTCTCTTTTAGACAAATGAATCAAGCAATTCAAATCTCATCAACTTAGTATTAAGGATACGGTATGTGATTTTAAATTTTACTGATATTTTTACTTAATTAACCTGGTTCTGGGAAATTTGTACTGTGGTGAAAGGATTGTGTGATATTGCGTAAGTCTATTGATAAATTAAACGCTGACCCTTTATCATTGTTGTGGTTACATTTTACACTTTCATAGTTGCAGTTGAAGCTGTAACAGTAATGAGCCGTGTGTGTGAGGGCGGAGAGATGTTCTGAATTCTATTCAACTGTATTTATCACAACTTTATTAGTTCTTCATGACATTCTGACATTATTTCAAACTTTCTCATCCAAATGCACTTATTTGTCAGATGGAAGATAAGCAGACAGCTCAGCAGAATTTGTTTCTGATCAATTGTGTATCTTAGCCTTTTAAACTATATGAATATTATGTTTCAATATTAAGATTATTACATCTAATTAAATATATTAAATATTGTTAAAAGCTTGCAAATTATTTTTGTTTCTGTGTATAAGAAATGTGCAAAATGCCCCATTTCTTAAATAATTAAAAAATGCAATACTTATGATTGATAATTATAAAATATTTATTGAATAAAACTGAAGATAACTTTTTTATTATTTTAGAAACCAGAAAAAAGAACTAAATGACATTAGATTTGAATTTGTTCCAGACAGAGGTAACTACTTAATTAACTCTTTTCAGTTTGCCCTTTTTTTATATAGTCTCCGTCAAAAGTAGTATTGCATGTTACCATGTACAAAAAAGAATAATTGTTTTAGAAATTGAAGTTGTTTGTGTTGTAATAATAATTTGTATTATAGATACTGCAGATGGAATTGCTGCAGAACTTGTTGGTGCTGGGTTAGTTGATGGAAAAGATATAATTGTTGGTATGTATAGAGATGCATATTACTTATGTCCACCCACTTTCTAACAAATAAAAGTCTGCTTAAAACTAGTACTTTCCTCAACCATATGGAGCATAAAAATTACATGCTTTTATTTTTTTTTAAAATCAAATGCCCCACCCTTAATAATTAATAATTATCTGAAAATTATGTCCTTAAATCTGAAATATCTGAAGACTTATTTCATTTGCAAGAGGTTTGTTGTGGTTAATTGTCTGTTCTTTCTGAGAGAAATTTGCAATTATACAGCAATTTTTTTTTAGCTTCGAAAAACGTAGTTCAGATTACATAAAAGTAATTAATTTGTTTAAAAAATAACTTGCAAGGATTAGTTTAGGGTTTATATTCAGCTTATCTCTTTTATTTATTAATTTTCTTTATTTTGATTAATTGGAGGGTGGAGGCTAATTTTTATTTTTTATGACTATGAAAAGTATTTTAATAACTACAGGTGTTTGTTCATCTGATCGAAACAAATATTTTATGTGTCAAGCTGAAATAATTCTAGGTATAAATGTTTGTAATTATTAAAATATATCTGTTGATATGAAACATCTTCAAAGAAATTGGCTTTTTTTTTAGGGGAAGGGGGAGGGGTCATGCATCTGTTAATATGGTAATAATGGTAAAACATTATTCCATCTCCAATTCTCTGAATTGAAAATTGGATCACAATTAAAAATTACTAGAACTATTCTGCTTTCATATAAACTAAAATAAGATATTGTATCGAATGTCATTGAATGGGAAATTTGCACATCTAATTCTATTTAGCACTTCTCACTGTAGTCTATTTATACTGAATAACTGCATATTTAACTGTTAATTGTGTGTGTGCATGTATATATATAATAAGTCAATTCTCTCTTTTCAGTTGCAGCAAATTTGCAAAAGCTTGTAGATAATTTGTCATTGAAATCCGCAGTATTTGCCTTGGTAAATAATTTCAGCTTTAGTTTGAATCCTTGAATTTGATATAAGCAATATTCTTATCTAAAAATGAAATTTTATCACATTATATTCTCAAGGTGATATGTTTCAGTTTTTAATCCATCTATAGAAACTGCTTTAAACAAAGTTAATAAATAATTGCAATAAATCGTGAAAAATATTTTTCTAAAAATTATGCAGTAAACTTTTTAAAATGAAGTCTATCATTCATTAATAGTTAATCCTTTGCATAGAAAAAAGTGCTCCCACATTACTGTACTTGGGAAATGTCGACTATTTGTACAGACTATGGAATTTTCTGCCACGAGGCTTAATGTGTATTATATTTATTAAAAAGTTACTTGTTTTGAAATAAAAATATTGATATATAATGCTAAAAAAAATTGAAAATTTCAACAGTACATAAATAACATCTGATTATTGATGCAAAATATAAATATCTGCATTTGACATTTTAAAATATTTCATACAGATTGTAATAATGTTGCAAGATCTTGGGAAAAATTTTATAATGTAAATCAGTATAGTGACTGACATTACATAAACATTGCATAATTTGTATTTATAAGTAATGTCTTAGTATTTTTAAAATCTTGCTTTGAGCAAAATATGCATTTTCAATTTTACCTAAATAATTTAATATAATATTTGGGGAAAATCTATAGATTATTACTCATAAGTTTATTCACACACCTACCCTAGAAGAAAAATGATCTTGTACTAACATTACTACACAAATAAAAGTGAGATTAATGAAAACTTTCCTAGAAATTATCATACCCCAAATAAGAATATAAAAATTGCAATGAGGACTTTAAATTGGATCAGTGTTTCTCTTTATAATGGCAAACACGTTTCCGTCTTTATTTATAAAAATTAATTATAGACTATTCCCCAATCTGACTTTGGAGTAAGAATTACTAACATCCTAGACTATCTTTTGGAGGAAGAAGAAAATAAGATTAGTAATGCGATCTAGAAGAAATAATTTTTTCAAAAAGTCCGACACACCCATCTCAGGCCTTTTGTTACTTTT
This sequence comes from Argiope trifasciata, assembly GCA_026543055.1. NCBI lineage: Eukaryota > Metazoa > Arthropoda > Arachnida > Araneae > Araneidae > Argiope > Argiope trifasciata. The sequence goes on from JAPMOQ010008497.1 coordinate 1,025,133, forward strand.
TGACAGAGATACAAAGGTATGACATTCAGTCCTGATGAGAATCCAATATAAATGCACATATGCGACATTCATCCAGCAGGAATTAATTATGAGAATAAAAGAATATTACTTTAAAAGAAAATCCAATAAAGAAAAAATGTGGTGCTGTCAGTGATGGATTATTGATTTTATGATTTACAGTATTTCTTGAAAATTATTTCGATGAATATTCATTCTTATTTTTATCCAGTAGTCAAAATGTTCCTTTTAACTTTTGTTGAAATTTTTCCATTATTCTCTTTTAGTTTTATGTGTTCACCTAAATTACTTCATTGACATCTGTCTTTGTTTTAAATAACTTTTAGAGCTGTTCTATAAAATTGAACGCCAAAAGTATCAAATGTATTTTGAACTCTAGCTCTAATGCTATTTAGAATTGTAGAAAATATTTACATGTTAATTTTTTAAACTTTTAATTTCTTTTATAAATTATCGCTTCAAAATAAATGACTACTTATTTTCTATTTATTTATATTGTAAAATATTTGTGTAAATAATTTAATCAGCAAAACCCTGTTTGTTTTTTACAGAACCCGGGATCTAATCCTAGTGATGTGCCTGATGAAAAAGCGCTAATAGGCTTTGCTCAGCTATCAATTGCAACAGAATAAAAGTTACTCTGGGACCAAAGCTTATTGATTTTACCTATGTTAATTAGGATTATCTCAAAAGAAAAAAAATCAACTAGTCCAGCCTTCAGGCACTGTTGTCAGCTTTGCCAACCCAATGATGGGTGGTTTTTCACTTGCCTCCTTGTCTGGAAAACTTTCATAACTTTTATGAAAGATTAAGCTATATAGTTCATTATTTATGATAAGAAAAAAAATGCCAATTTAATATATATTTTGGATTTGTGTGCCTTTTTGTAATACATAGATTTCAGTGTTTTGTTTTATGTACCTTTCTAGTTTCCTCTCTCTCATGCCAATTCTCATTTATTAATGCCACAAATAATGAGTCAAACACATATCGAAACCTAGGAAAATGCTTTTTTGCACAAAGGGGCCTTACCTGTCTTTTTGTAATTTTCAACTTTGGTAAAAAGTAATGATACTCACTGGGTGGAAAATGTTTGGCAGGTTTTGTAAAGAATTTTTATTTACACATCCCATTAAGTTTTAATTAAGTGTTTATTTTGTTCTTTGAAAGAACAGATATTGCTGTATTTACATGCAGAATAGTTCTGCAACTTGCTTCAGCAAATTTGTGATACGTCCTGTCTTTTGAAAAATAGCTGCATGTTTGTATTTATTTGTTATAATTTAAGATACATGAGAATAATTTTTAATTGGCTATAATTTTTGCAATAGTTGTTTGTTTTGATAGTTTTTCATGTAACAAAAGTGCATTCTAAAACCTCCATCAAAAAATAAATTTCATAAAGAAAACCAGTAGATTTGTCTTTATTTTTGTATCTTTGTTTTGATGTAAAAGATTAATTAACAATTTAGTGATTTTTTTAATGTTTAATGCTGTGGATAATTGAAACAGTCCATGTAAAATTTCTTAATCCCCTGTCCTAGTAAAGTGATTGTACTGAAACATAAGAATTAAGGCTTTCCTGTCCACAATTCAAATTTGCGAAGACTATCCCTAACACAGTAATTTTTAAGCCATATCGAGATAAAATAGTGTGTTACCTTTTAGAAGTAGTTAACTAAAATGTTTGTGTAAAAATAAAAGCATTTCATCTATATTTGCCTGAATCCTGTCTTGGTAGTGAAATCAAGAATTTAGTAGATCTGCATTAAAAATGGCTATTATTCATTTAATTAAATCTGCCTATACAATATTGCTTTCTTTGTTAATATTTAAGCTGCATACCTTTAATTTCCCATTTTACATATTGTTTTTGAAAACAAAATTATTTGCTACTTCATTTGGAAAAAATTAAAAAGCTATATGTGAATAACTTCATAAACTTAAAAGTGAATTCGTAATAGAACTGGTATCTAGTTCTTCTGGATATTCAAAAAGTATTGGAATTCTTTTCAATTTAAAGATTTTATTAAATTATTTCAATAAGGTAAAGATAATTTTGTTTCCAAATTAATCTTAAGTTAATTACATTACCTTGAAAATAAACCAGAACGAAATTGTTTAATATAAACTTGCCGAGTAAAAAAAATGATGGAATGTGTTTAATTTATCCTCAAAAGTGAAATGTCTATGAATTAACATAAAAGGTATCTAAAATTGCTTTTAAATTTATTAGACGAGAAGTTGGAAAGTAAAATTACTTTTGAGGTTGCATACACAAATTAATTGGATGTAACCCTAATTAGAAAATTTAACTACTTATTGTTTTAATTAGATTATCATATACTTTATAAAAAAATAAAGCTAACAAGGTTGAATCACTTTATTTGGTCTCGAGCTTATCGTCTTCTATAAAAAAAATTAGTTAACTGCTAGTTAAAAAGTGTTTATACTGTAAAATCAAAGCAGAAATAGAAATCTAACTTTAAAATTTATATTCAGTATAAGCATTTTGATTTTAACACAATTTACCCATTTGAAATGATGAAGTCATTGTTCGATTTTTTTTTACAATTAATAATTATATATAGAAATTATGCCATTGTAATATTTATTTTTAAAAAATAAAGCAGGGAAATATTACAAAAATTCTTTAAGAAATAGTAAACTTAGTGAGTTTAAGTAGATGTGGTGAATATTATCAAAAAAGAGGTTATATAAGTAAAAGCTCTTTATTCGTGGGGTATATGTTCTGCGAATACAGAAAGGTAATTTATATGGGATATGTTCCTAGGTGACAATATATGTATATAAATCAATTTAATTGAAGTTTTTGAACATTTTGATCAATTATCTTAAGGCTTAGGCAATGGTTTGAAGAATTTTGTAATTTTCTCTTGCTTGGCAGTTTTCAAAAGCTCCATCAATTCAGACTGATACGCAGCAGTCGCATTAGCAATTGGCCTCTTAAAAATAAAGACTTCGTTCCATTGATGGATCAATGTTCATAAAAAAATCGCAAAGCTCATTTGCCATTCTTAAACCTTCACTAAGATTTTTCAAATGAAATGTTACGTTTCCAGTGCTTGTTGAAGCCTCTTCAATGGGCTGTTAATTTCCTCCAAGTCGGTTTCAGTCAGATCTTCATTTTGCAATTCAAGCAATTCCTGAATGTCATTTGATTCTGTTTGAACCCATCTCGTCCTATTCCATTCGCAATTTCGGTTATGTTTGCATTTAACAACATACTTTAGGCGAATTTGTAATAAGATCTATTTTACTTTTTTTATTAGTCCATTTGATGGCATTTACAAAGGATATTGGATTGGATACCAATTGAAATCCTTTTATTATTATTATTATGTATGTACTTATTAGATCCTCGAATATAGGAATTGGGTCGCTTTTTTTTTAATCCGTAAACAGTGAAAGCGCGAATAAGGAGCTTTTACTGTATATCATTGAAAATTATAAAATAGCAAATGCTAATATTTTGTACATTCCTGAATTAAATATTTTAAATTTTAGCATTAAGTTGCATCTCGTGATTATGTACTATAGAACAGAGTGAGGTATATTTTCATTAGAAAACTAAAATAGTTACTTCTGATTATTTAAAATGGGGCACTCAAATTATTTAGAATTTAAAAAAGTTTTTACGAACTTTATCATTTTAACTACTTTACAGTCAAGTTATGAAAAATATGTTGGTGCTACGAAATTATTTTGAGACATTGAAAAATGTAATATATTTTGCCAGTTACCAAATCTGATTTTAATTCCTAGATGAAGATAAAAATTTAGAGATTTAAAGTACAATTCGCAACTACGAACAAATGATTAGCCATTCTAAACCAATACGAGGTATTTTACCAGTGATATTTAATAAGAATTGAGCTATAATCTGAAAAGCATAGTATTATGTGAAAGTTAAATTTTTATAACAGAGGTGAAAAATACACAAGTAAACTTTAGTATTTATTAAAATACATATTTAAATATTTCAGAAGAAAAAAAGTGATAAAAATGAAATAACGGAATGAAATTTGATCTAAACACAAATAAAGACAATTCATGAAATAAATAATCAAAATATATGGCAAAGACAAAAACCAGATAAATCTAAATGCACAAACAACTCGATTATAAGTGAACAATTCAATTAAGTGCAAGTCAGTGTGCACAAGTACCTAGATTAACATAATTGTATGATCCATCACCCCAAAAGTAATAAGATTATACCCAAAAATTATTTTTACATTGTTCCACAGAAAGACTAGGATTCACTGAAACACATTTTACAAAAATGTTCATATGGATAGATGATGAATTAATATATGATAGTAAATCACTAACAAAACAAATGCAACAAATCTGATATTTTTTTTAAAATCAACTTCATTTCAAAATAGTATTTTGTATTATACAAACTGTACAGCATATAATATTCTCCAAACAATTATTTTTATAAATACAATTTGAATATTAAAAAAAAAGCATAAAATTGAAAGTATTAGGTAAAGTTTCAATAAAGTGAAAAAATTAGTAAAATCAAAAAATATAATGCATGGAATAATACTCAGATTGTGACATTCCAATTAATGCCTTTTAATGAGGATTAAAAGAAGATCTAATCTTGTAAAACATTCAAATATATTTGTACTAAATGCAAAAATTGTATGCATATATAATGAATATAAGATCAAAGATAGAATTGTTGAAAATAAAGGCAATTTTTTTAGAACTTTTTTATTTCTGAAAGTTTGCTAAGCAGTGCTGTTATACTTCTGAAAGTCTTGATTTCTATGCCAATGAAACTTATTTTTATGCATATAAATCATTTAGCATGCATAGAGGATATAATTAGAATTATATATAACTAAATAATTGTAATGAAGGCAGATAAAATAGCTGCCTAAAATGAAATTAACCAATAAACTTGTTTAAAAAATTTGATAAAAACATCAACTAAACCTCCAAATGTATAATAGAAATTTTTCAGAAAATGCTACTTATTTTAGAAAATTTATAACCAATAGAAAAATGAAAAGAGGACTGCAAAAAAAATTTAATACAAAAGTAAATTCCAAAAATTTACATTCATAAATAGAATGAAAATTTAAAGGAACATGCTAAAATAAAGAGAAAATGGACAACCTTATTGAATAATATTCTTTAAATGTATCACAACGCTTGTTTAAAAATTAACATCATAATAAATTAGTTTTGAAGCAAAACTTGCATTCATATTTTATTAGTTCTGGTAAAACTAGATTTGGAAAATGAACATGCCAAACATTAAATCAATTCTTTAATGAAAATAAAACCATGAAATTATTTCATTTCCATTCATTTTACAATTAATGCCCTCACAAACTTATTTAAAAATGATTTTGAAATTTGAAATCTATTGTTGAAAAAAAGATTTCTATTGCATAATTTTTTTTAAAATTTTGTGTAGAAATATCCATATTAAATGATTTTTAAGATAATTATTAAAAACATATGCAAAAGAAATGTCTATTCTTCTTTACTTTCCTTATTTTTTGATCAAATCTCTTTATATTCCCATGTTAAAAAACATAAGTAAATTTACAGGAATGTTTTTATTGTCTTTTTTATATTAACAAGTAAGTGGGACTAATTTCAATAAATAAGTATAAAAAAATGAAATGGCAAGAAAATATACAACTATCTTAAAAGGAATGTGGCAATAATAAATGATAATCAATTGACAATTCAAAATACAGAAAATTGATCTTTTCAAACATGAGAAATTTTTATTTATAAAAAGAAAAATAAGTATTTTTAAAAGTTATCCAAAAGAAATGTTAAAAGCATTCTAAAGAGAAATACATAAAAAAAAAACACATTGTAATATAAATATTTTCAAGAACATCACAATTAATAAATACACATTTTTACAGACCATGTATTTAAAAATTGATCTTTTTATAAGAGGATTTTATCAGACAGAAAGATCTTTAACACAAATAATACAGAAAAGAAAGAGTAAATAAAAATATAATTTTAAAGTTTCATTTATCAAAAAATAGGAAACATTTGAAAGTTGGTCCCATAGATTTAATACAGAATCCTAAAGGAGACACCACTGTAAATCATGAATATTGTTTGAATTGGGAAATTGCAAACAGGCAAATTGAGTTAAAAAATACTGCAAATATTTCTTTGGTAGAAAAAATAGTTTACAATAGGACCTGATTCACAACATATGTTCATCACCTGCTATTTCAGATATCACAGACCAATATGCCTCCCTTTTTCCAGTAAGAAAATATCTTATTTTAAAAAGTGTTAAGTTCCCAGAAACGAACATTATTTTTCTAAAACGATAAGAAAAACAATTAATAAATCACTAAATGGACCAACTTGAAAATTTTGTATCAGCTATCACAACCAAATTGCCAGGGAATGTTCACAGACAATAATACTTTTAGTAAGACAAAGATCAGCAAATAAACAAATATTTACACATAGAACAGTAAATATTGTTCAACTACAGCTCGATAATACTGGCTGATTTATCAATGGAGAGACGACATGCTCCTTGTTCACTTAAAGTCCTCAACAAGGGGTAAGGTGGGCTGAGGAAAACCTCGGGACTAGATTCATCATTCAATTCAGATTGACTGTTAAAGTTGCAAATAGCATTCACAAGTTCAGATGGCAGCTCATTCTTTACAGTGAGGTGGACAGACATTACTTCAAGCCATTCTTTCAAAACAGTGAACACAGGTCTAAAACAAATTACAGCATTGAAATATCTATATTCATTATATAATAAAAATATACATACATTTTAATAAACTCTAATCATTTAAAGTAAAATGGATAAATATACGTATTAATAATACAAAGATATTGTTCTATTAATTAAGTCAAGTAATTTATTGAATACTTTATACAAGTAAAACTGATATGGGAAGTTTTATTTGGGCTACAACTACTATTGAGAACAGTCTTTAGAATTTACCTTGCACTAAAGCAGCAAACATTTCTGCACGGACCAAAATCAATATTAGAATAATAAGGGACATATTGTTATAAGTTTGCAATGTTATTCCCCAAAATGGTTAATTCAATCAATGGAGAGATCGTTTTATAAGCACTCTGTTGGATGCTGATCTGGTGTCACATCAGCAATTCCAAAGTTTGGTGACAAAATAGGTATTAATGCAAACTTCCAGAATTTTAGCCATTGAGCCAATAGGAACTGATATATACCCAATTATTCCAGAACCTTCTCTATCCGCCTCCAGGAACTATAAAAGGCTGGCAGTCATCAGCTATAGCCACAAGGGACGACGAATAGTTGGATCAGTATAGAAAAACACAAGCATTGTGTAAACCTCAAGCGACTGCTGAAATGAACTGTGTGCCGAATCCTGATGTTTATTGTGGAAGCAGCATTTATGGAGTAACCAGTCATGTGGTTATGAGTCTGTAGTTGAATACAGCTACAGTAATAAAACATTGGTGAGTTGGAAATATCATAAAGTGAAGCTAAATAGTTGACTCCTTTAACTGAATTCTGTCCAACCACTTTGTGTAAAGTAGTTGTTATTACTATCAATTACAACATGTAGGCTACTATTTGATGTAGTGTACTGCAGTGTATTCGTCTCGGCACACAGCAGCATGGCTGTGTGTCTGCTGTCCTTGTATTAGTGTCTTTGTGTTCATTAAATGCTGCCATCTGTTACTAAAGGGTAGTTTATCTCATCAATCAACAAACTTAATAAAAAGAACCCTGGAATACCCACAACAATATCATTTCCAACCGGTTTATAATATTAACTCATTAGAATACGTACTCAGAAAAGTTTTAAAATACGCACATTTTTTTCAAAATTTAAGTTAGATACTGGCTTGAGATATGCAAATAATAAAACAATGCTCTTTCAAAATCTTAAATTTTCTTTCTTATAATGGTGTTTTTTTGCTTTAAAATAAAAGAAATTACCTTATTTCTAAAGTTACATTATTTTAAATAATATCTTGGTTTGAAGGTGTGCAAAAAAAATTTAGATAGCATTAGAAACTATGTCAAACAGCAAATGAATAAGAATTTTCAAGTTTCGATGTCACTAACAAAATATTGGGAAAATTGACAAATTTTTACATGTGCTAGGTTCCACAGTATACATATCTTTGTTGAAATTAGATCTCAAACACTAATACTCAATTACAGAAATAGACTATCACCATGGTAAAAACAAATTTTTTAGAATAATATTCATACACATTCCTACCATATTATAAACATTTTTAGTGCAATCAGGTTAAAAAGTTTTAATTTTGAAACATATTCTCATTATTAATACTAAGAGATTTTGTATAAAAGAATTAATCAAGATATAACATTTTGTGTTGATATGTTTTTGTCTTTTATTTTCGTTATTCTTTAAGAGTGTCATATACAATGAATGAAACCCGATGTTGACGAAAGCGCCACCAATCGATTGGGGAGATAAGGCGGTGACCAAACTAATGAAGGAAGGTTTGATTGACAAGCCGAATAACACCCAACAAGAAAAGAATTCAAGGAGATATTGATGTGTGGGAGTGTGACATTCAGAAAGTCAATAGACCCACCGAACTGCCCCCAATAAAACTTTCCCTTATTCTTTGAAGAGGTCTTCCGAAAACCGACACTGCCTTTGTACATCATGAGAGGGGTTTGGTGAGCCACCCAAACTTGTTTGGAAAAGATACATTTTGAGTTGCACAGAGAATCTTACTGAAGGTCGCCTGATAGAAAGACTCTTAGAACATAGAACACATCACTTATGACCATGAATTGGAAAAAAAATAGTTTTAAAATATATTGTTACATAAATATCATTACACATTAAAAAACATTATTTCTCTGTCATATAAGAAAACGTTTTTATGAAAGAAGTGATTAGTTCATTTTTATAATCCAGATTCATGGTTAGTAAAATTAGCTTGCTTTTGATCACTTACTTGCAAGAGTATATTTAACTTCAAATTCTATAGACATGTGACATTTATTACTAGTTTTAAAAACTTATACTGTTCCACATTCTGTTCAACGCATCTATCTAATTTTTAATAATCTCACAAAAATGGGAATTTGAAAAACTAAAGTATTTAAAGTTTAACTAATACAAAAACTTTCTCATTCAGCATTGTTCATGCACATTACAGATTATATTCTCATTTAATATAATTAATTTCACTATCATTGATTCTCATACATCCAATAATTACATTAAAGAGTCACAGGATTTAAAAAATATATGCACTTTATAAAACTTATATTCTTGCGTATTTACGAAACATTAATTGTAAGTATAAGTTTTAAAAAGTACATTAGAAGCATATTTTTATATTAAAATCTAGACATTATGCAAAAATAAACCATTTTTTTCATAATTTCAGCATCAAAAAAAATCCTAAAAGTAATATTGGTAAGCTAGAATGAAAGAGAATTGTGATACATTTCAATAATTAAATTTATTAAAATAAAATACGTTTACAATATTTTTTTAATATAGATTAAAAATATGAAAAAAAAATTTGTGCAACCAACGGCGACTTTATTAATAAAGTTCTTTGAATGGTGAAAAAAGGAAAGATGGTTTTGTGCTGTAATATTTTCGGAAATTATCACTTAAAAGGACAAAATTTCACTTCATTTTTAATTAATCCTAATGAACATTTTTAAATCACTTGGAAGTTACTCGTAATTACTTGGTTTTTCCTTGCTTCATTAAACAATTATTTTCTCATTACCCAAATATAACCTATGTAAATACACGAATAGATTGAAAGATCAAAAGTAAAATATAATGGGTACAGAAATGCTAATATACATTTTTAAAAAAAACATTACTTTGTTGTCATGTTGCTGTTGAAATTTTAATTTAATGATAACGATGCATGAAAATTCTCTAAAAGTGTTATTTAAGATTTCTAAAATAACTCTCAAACCACTAATGTAATTAGCAGGACTTGTACGGAATTGCCCGTAACTTGATAAATATTAGCAAAATCAAAACGAGAAACATAAAAAAAAGCTATTAAATTGTATTAATTATTAAAAAGCCAAAAAGTAATGATTTTATAGAAGGAATTTTTAGACGAGTTAAAAAATTTTTAAAAAGATATTGCTTAGTGAACTAATGTAATATACATAAACACACACACATTTCATTTTATGAGTATAGATCACAGAAATTTTGAAGAAAACGTATTCAGAAATATGAGAATATTTAAATATTAGTAAATAAAAGAATAGATATTATTATATCTCATTTCCCCTTAATTTAATTCCAGTAATTATTTTTCTAATAAAAGCAGTATAATTTTTCCCATTGAGAATAAAATTTATTATCATTTATTGCAAAATATATAAATGAGATAAACATTATATATAAAATCATGCTTATAAAACATTGATAAAAATCGTAGACAAAGTAGCAACGAATTATAAAAAAAAGAAAAAAGAAAGTATAGTTATAAAAGTGTGCAGAGAACAAAAAACTTTGGAAACATTCTCATTAGTGAGAAAGTGTTTTATTTAAAGGTGTTTTCTCTCTCTCTCTCTCTCTCTCTCTCTCTCTTTTTTTTTTTTTTTTTTTTGCCTTTGGGCCTCTATAATAGTAGATAGATCCCGAATTTTCGACAATCTTGAATCAACAAGTTCTGGTAATAAACAAATAAAAATAAAAGAAGCTCAAGCTTTCTCCATTTTTTGTCACTAAAATGTAGCATCAAGAGTTATTTTTTCTGTTTTTTGCCCCTTCTCCGTCCACATCAAAAATTTACAAAAGCCACTTTGCGTTATATGCAGCTGACTCTGCACTTGGAAATAATACTTATGGTTCTTATTTATCATTGATTTCCCATCTTTGTTTAATTTCCAAAATTAATTAATTAATTATTTTGCTTTTATTGCCTCATCTGGAGAAATATTTCTGTAGGATGCTAGGTATTTTGCTTCAACAATCCCATCATCACCACTCAACCCATCTACAGTGCAATCCCATCAACTGTGATGGTTAAATGGTTAACAAAATAAAAAAAGGGCAGAAAGAAAATGTTAAGGGGAAGACATAGTAAAGACCAGATAAGAAAAATCACAAATAATCAGAGGGTAAAGGGAGGGGTTATAGTGTATTCCTCCGCAAATGGGTGGAGTTAAAGGAGCATTGAGGGGGGGGGGGGCAAATTATTTTTCCAATTTAGATCTAAAATAGTGCCTTTTCACATTTGAAAAAAATTAACATGCGTCGGAAAGAAGACGGATACCCAAACGGATGTTTCATATTTGCTACTTTTATTTTACTTATGATAGATTTTTTTCTAAAAATGTTTAAATGGTGCAGTTGAAATTAGGTGATATTTTAATAAATATTTAAGAAATACTTTGAGAAGTCTGAAAAAAAATCCAGAAACCTGTGTTTTTATTCCTTTTACCAATTGCAGTTGATTTCATAAAAAAGAAACTGCAATAGCTAACAGAAAAAGATCGAAGTATTTTCACCATAGGATAACATTAAGCTTGAAAATTGTAGGTGGCATGTATACGGCACACTTAAGTATTTGCATTCTAATTTAAATTAACTTTATTTTCAGTCTAACCAATGTGCATAAGTTTCTTTATGCATTTAAAACTCTTTAATACCTTTTCTCTGGATAGATATCGCAACACTTGAAAGCTATTTCAGAGAATGCTTCTGGGCAGCCATTGCAGAACTTTTCTTTGAATGCAGGAACATTCAAACCAAAATCTGAGCTTCTAGGAAGGTAGTCAGGATCAGCAGGTACTCTTCCAATAATCTGAAATTTTAGATTTAATTAAAAAAATTAATCATTAGAAAAGTGCAGCTACTGACAATGAAAAAGACAAGAAAATATTTTAACATATATGGGAGTTATAAATTTACGTACTTGTTTCCATAGCTTATAGTTTATCTTACCTTTTCCATAATTCCAATAAATAGGTCTGTATGAAAGCATGAAAATACATAGAAATTCAGCAAGTACAACATTGTAAAAAGTAATATAATGACAACAAGATGACAAATTTCCAAGTATAATTTTAAAATTGACACAAATAAATAAAAATAATTTATCCTAAAATTAACATAATTTTAAAAATAAATGTACCATAGTCACTTCAACATTAAAAAAAAAAAAATTAAATTTCTTTAGGTAATGAAACTGTATATTGCTTATTTAGGTTTCTAAATTTTAAAATATTTATTTTTCCCTAAACTATTTAAATAATTTATGTTTAATAAAACACTCAGTAAATATGCAGGTAGATAATGGCTAAAGAGTTATTAATAGATATCAAAAAATTTATGAATGTACAAAAAGTAGTTCAAAGTACAGCAGTACTTTCATATACTTATTTTTACTGAAGTACAAAGAAGATACTTCAGAGGCACAAAAAAAAAAGCAAGAAAATCAATTAGTATTTAACTTATTTAAAATATAGACTTAGAAAAGAAAGTTCTGATATAAAATCCTTTTCTCAGCGTATTTCAATGAATTACTTTAGTTAACTTTTTCAGGATGTTCTAGTACTCTCCTTAAAATTCTAAATCAGCATTTTCTTATTATTTGCATTCCTAATTATGGATGTCTCCCAATGTCAAAATATTCCACTACTAATAATCAAAAGTTTACAACTAATTTGTTATTATTTTCTATGCGATTTCTATTTTGGTCATATGCATGATGATATGTATAATTTTTCGAGTAAATTTGGGAACTGTTGTGCAGAATTGTTGAAATCATCATTCAAAATGCTTAATCGCATCCTTTTTATCCTTGATATCATTTGAAACTTCAATAAAACACATTTCATGCTAATGAAAAGTACTTCATTTCAATAATTGTGACATTATTACATTTAATGAATTTGAATATGGAAATGAAATAAGAATGAAAGTACAGCAATCATGTAATTTGATTTCAAAAATTAAAAATTCACAATGCAATTGTTACATTTTAGTTTAATGGATTATTCCAAAATTTGAAATGAAAAGAATTTTATTAATGCCCAAACGATATATTTTGAAAATATTTGAAGAAGAATATTCAATCCTTAAACTATAAAATTATTGCTGCGACATTTTTCTGAAAGAATTAATCTAAAACAGTAACAAAAATTATTATTTCCCCAAAGACTAACATAACATATGCAAAGTTATTAAATGTTGGTCAGGGGCGGGAGGAGAGATTAAATTTAAACACGTAACTGAAGATTTCGAAAAATGTATACTTCACATATCAGTAATTGTATCATGGAAGGGATGAGGAAGAGAGAATCTATTGTACATTAAGTATCGTAAAGCAAAGATATTTTATAATTAACCCAATAATAGCAGTTATAAAGATTATTACAGTTTACTACATCAAGAAATTGATACATTAGGTAAATGAAAAAATAGTATTAAAAAAATTACCTCACACAAAATGATTCCAAATGAGAATATATCAACTCGTTCATCATATTTCTTGTGTGTCATCATCTCAGGTGCCATCCAATAAGGATTCCCAACAACTGTATATCGCTTTTTCCGCTCTGGACGCCGAATCGGGCCTCCACTATCCTTTCGAGGAATTTGTTTATCTAACATAACACGAGCCAAACCAAAGTCAGCAACAACCACACTTTTATCCTACATAAAAATCAAAAGTATTTTATTCACATCAAAAGATATTCTTTTCATTCCTTCAAAAACGATAGTTAATATATAAAAATAATAATAATTGTAATTTACTCTAAAAAAGGAAGTACTTAATACTAAAACCTTTTTTCATTTAAATTTATTTACAATACTAACATTTTTAGAGTTATTATAAAAGAAATAGGTAATTATTATATTTAACATTATTCTCTTAGTATTTATAATTAGATTTATAAGCATCACTAAAGCATAATTTGAAATGACAATTTATAAAGAAATGTCAACATAAGTAGTTATGTAAACAATAACTTAGAAATTTAAACAAGTATGAAAATACTTACTTTTCTCACCAAGCAGTTATTAGAATTCAAATCTCTGTGAATAATATTTTTTGAATGCAAATAAGCCTAGAAAAGATCATTTAAATTTTAAAGCATTACAAAAAAAAATTAATCAAATTTCAAATACATGTCCAGATAAAATATATGAAAATTCAAATGATATCATGTCTCATATAAGAATCTATATTATAATATATGTATATTAGTACTTAATACATAGAATAATACATGATTATAAGAGTTTAGAAAATAAAACTTTTCTGAGTGAACATTTAATATCTCAAATGTAATTAAACTGCAAGATTTATTACCACATCAAAATCTGTAGAAACATTCATGTACTGTTTTCACTCATAATGCAACATAAAAAGCTGTTCTTTTTAATCTGTTTATGCCTTCATCCGATTTATAAAACAATTATATCTAAATTCTGTAGAGGAACCAAACTCATTTTTTATTTATTTCTTTATTTACTTTTTTGCTTAGTTTGACAAATCAATATATTTTTTTCAAATTCAAATGTTCCAACACAAATACAAATCATTAGATTTTTCCAAATCTTTGATTTTTAAGTTTGAAATAATGTGTGAATTTTGAAAATAATCTTCACCTTTTTAATATTTACAATCATTACACATTTGTAAAAGAAAAATTTAAAAAATGATATCTTGTCAATTTTTACGTAATTAAAAAGAAGTTATTCCAATTATTTTAATCTTTAAATAAGTAAAGAATCAATGAACTAATATGACTAAAATTTATTATTAAACATGTTATAGGTAAGATCCCTTATATTAATATCTTATCATTAAATTTAACATAGTTCATATCATTAAATTTAACATACATCATTTAGATTCTCCATCATTATTTTATTAAATACAAAAAATAGCACTTTAAATCACCTTTACTTTCATAAAATCATTAACATGCAAAATAATTATAAAATAACTTAAACAGTAAATTCAAACACTTCATTTTATAACCAAAAGCGCAATAAGAGCAAGGAGTGAAAAGTAATTACCATCCCAGCAGCAATATCTTTTGAAAAATTGATTCTTTGTAACCAGGATATTTCAATAGATGAATCATGAATATAATCTTGTAATGTACCACCAGATATATATTCTGTCAGAAGATGCAACTTCTTGTCTTTGTACAAAACACCTACAAAACGTAAAACATTCCGATGTTGCAAAGATCGAAGAACGGCTATCTCTTTGACAAAATTTTGCTGAGCTTCTTCATCAAGACGATAAAGTTCCTTCATCACCATTTCTTGCCCTGAGTGTCGATGAGTAACCTAGAAAGGAAAAATAATCATTCAATCATTTTTTAATACTTTTCTTCATAAACAGTAAATACTTGCAAGAAATGCCTCCCCTACTACCACCAATAACAACTTGTCATCCTTCCAATATCAGTATTTTTTTCAAAATCTCAAATTTTCAAGCAGCATCAAAAAAAGAATTTTGTCTAATGCTTTTGTTTCTTTTATTATGCTTTTTTTCAAGATATTTTGAGTAACAACAAACTTGAAATTGTGACTAAATACTTGATACTCTTCTTGTCAGAGAAATTTATTCTATTCTCTAAAAAGTTGCAGAATTCTTGCACATCCTCATTTGTTGCAATCCAACAATCTCATTGAAAGAACAAATTTCATTCGAATTCGAAATTAGATTGATCTATACAGAAAAAAAGGAGGGGAGTCACTAGAAAAGGGCCAAGTTTTCATGATAACATAATTGTTTTGTTTTTAACACTGTGGTTACATCTTTTATTCTTCCAATAATCAGAGATCAATATATTTTAGATGGGGGAAAAAGAAATTTAAAATATCTTTTCTTGGTTTTTATCAAAATTTGTTGCATTTTCTTTGTTTTTTAAATTCCCTGTATTTTCTCAGTTTTTCTGGTATCATGACAACCGTGATAAATACTTAAATATTAAATTAATTATATAACGATTATCAAAAATAAAAAAAACTGCTTAACCTAAAAACATGAAATTCTTTTACCAAGCCCATATGTTTCCAAAAATACTTTTATAACAAAAATATGAATACACGAGTTTACAACTAGTACAGACACAACAATTAAAGGTAAAATATTTTTGTATGCTTTGAAACTTTTCTTAACCAATGGAGGACCGATTTTTCTTTTTTACAATGAAAGAAATTTTTTTAAGTAATTTAAATTAGCAGCAATATAAAACTCCTTTCAATAGTTATACTTCTAGTGTAAAGAATGATAAATGCATTTGATGCATACATAATTTGATTTAAATAGCAAAACAATTTATATTTTACATTATTACAATTTTCTATATTTAGAAAATGTTATTGAATTTCATAGAATTCTTTATAAAACATTAAAATAAAGAGAAATTCATAATGGCATTCATCAATAATTAAGTTACACAGTGTAGTTCACAAATTCTCTTCTGTAGCACAAAAGTAAGCACTTATATACTTTAAGCATTCAAAGTATTTATATTAAAGCATATATCAATTTTACAGCTAGGGACATTTTTAAACATATTACACTAGGGTATTCAACTCATATAACCTTCATGTTTGAAAAATTAAATACATATATTTTTCTTATTTCTCTTACCAAAAAAGCTTGACCAAAGAAGCCCCTTCCTAATAATTTTCCTAAAACCAAATCAGATGGACGAAATATCTGCTGATTCTTTGGTAGTATTCTAAATGAACGAGTCCTGGTAAAATCGTGCTGCTGTGCTTTAGAAGACTTGAAGTCTCTAATATAAATGGAATAAAATTAACTTTGTATGGATATATAAAGATTAATATATACTCAAAATATAAATAAAAATATGAATAAAACTTTTTTTTTAAATTGATGCACTTATTTTAAATAGGATATACATCTACATAGATATATGTAGAAGTGTATCCTATCATTGCGATATGATGGTTATCAGATATATGTATACATGGAGAAAAAATTACTTTTATTACTTATTATCAAATGTAAATAAACCATCTTGCAAATTTCAGAAATACTTATTTCATGTTTTTAGTTACATTTTATTTAACACTACAATTAAATAATGCACACACACAAAAAAATGTTATGTGTGTGTGTGTCTGAAGAGAGGATTCACTCAGTTTCTCAAAACTTCTTAGGAAAGGGGAAAAAACAGTAAAAGAATAAAATATTTAAAAAAACAAGAAAGTTTGAGTGTGGAAATAAGATTAATTATTTCCAGACAGATAATTGCTAATTTGTGAAAGAAAGCCAATGTTCCTATCTTCATAAGTAATGAGTTTATTATGCTTAAAAACTTCTGCAATAACATTCTATCCCAAATAAGAGTATGTTTGACCACAAGTTTATCTCAAAGTAAGAAATACTAGCTATGGAAACAATCTTTTTTTTGGGGGGGAGAGAGAGTGTCTAACAGAAATCATTTCTTTCCAAAAGTTCAATGCACCATTGTCTTAATAAATCTTTCAATGCTTTTCTATGAAGCAGTAAAATTGCAGCATTCCCCCTTCAGATGAAATGCAAAAGCACATATACATCAATCATTCATCTTCCTAAAGTATCAATGCCATAAAACAATATTTTGCAAGTAGCCAGATGGTGTATATCAATATGATTTCTTCTATACAGTTTTTTTTTTTTTTAGTTATCTCTGCTACTAATGTAATAAACAATTTTTCAAAACTATGTTTTCTTTGCTTACATTCAAAATCAGACTAATCAATTCACTTTTGAATACAAATTAAGAATATACACACTGAAGCTAAAATTGTATAAGCATTCATCAATGCAACAGCCATGGCTATTGAAGATTCTCTTACCTTATAAATGACCTAGGCAGGGATGCAGATCTACGCAATCTCTGTTCAGCTGGTCTGTGAGATAAAGAGCATTTGGGCAGTGTATGTTTATTTGAAGATAGGAACTGAGATGAATCCAAAAGTGAGGAAAAATTCATGGATTGGGAACGAATTAATACTGCAGGTTCATGCTCAACAGTCAATTGAACAGGTTTATCACGTGTCTGTATCAATTTCTTTATCTGAAATGTATTAAAAAATGTTTTTAAATATGTGAGCTATAACAACATGCAACATTTCTAGAAAAAGAAGAACTGTGTATTAAATATTAATAAGCTTATATTTATAAAAAGATTCTAAAGCATGAAAATTTATCAGTTAACTGTGGAAGAAAACAAATACAAAATAAAATTTTATCAAAACTTTAAAAAGGATCATATTGTTAATAAAATTTTTAATCCTTATCAAATGCTAGTTTTATACATGATATGGGAAGCAAAGCATTGTTGTCATCTGAGAGGCAACTTGCAAACATCAATGGTTAACCCTTTCAAGACAGATTCATACGGTAAGAAGTGCTCCCACAGGATGAGACCTGACACGTTCCAATTGCCCATACAAGTTATAACATTTATGATAAGATTAATGTGTTATTATGTTATTTGTCATTATTTGATAGCTTTTCAAAAATAAACATCAAAATTTCCACGCAAACAGTCATGGGTAATAGCTAATCACATAATAAATCCACTAGAAGGAAAAATTATGTCATTTTCACTTGTCTTTTGATTCAAACATGCATTGTTCCTTTATTCCTGTGTGTGTGTACTTATATCTAAAGTAAAATAAATTTATTAAAAAAGTCTCTTCCATTTGGCCACATGACTACCAAACGTGTGTGTGTATGTATATATATATATATATATATATATATATATATATATATATATATATAAATATATATATATATATATATTGAGGGCCGGCCATCTGGGGGGGAGTGCTGTGCCCCCGAACCCCATGAGTGATGGGGCTCCACCCCCTGTGATTAAGAATTAAAACAGTGTCCTGAACAATAATAATGTTATGCATACTAAAAGTCTACAAGCTTGTTTCCATCTGACTGGTTGAGCATCGACTAATGCCTTCATTAGGCAAAAATTACAGTGACAACTATCAAAAAGTGGGAATGATTCAGGTCTAAGGAAATTTCCTTCAGACATCTTAAGACAGAGCGGCGGGCTCGGTGCTCAGAAGTTGATGCTGAGACTGGGTTCAAATGGACTAGTAAATCATCAGCTATCTACTTTTGTCTATATCTAAAGCAATATTATTTATGTGTGCATTTGTTTATATGAGTATAAAGTTGTTCAAACAAAAAGTAAAACAACGATAAATTAAGTGATCAACTCTTAGCAATGCACACTTTAGAAAGAATAACTATAATGACTAAATTTATGTTCGAATGTCGATAAAACAAATCCAAGTTAATATATATAAATTAACTTGGCAATTAACAAATATATAGAATGGTTTAAAATACTATTTCAAAGAATTAAGAGTGATTCTACTTTTATCACATTATAATCTTCTTCTTTGTGAAACCCACGAAATAATAAGAACGTCTAATAAAGGAAACGTTTTAAGTGTAATCAAATTAATTAAATAAATATGACTCTGTGCTTATGAATCATATAAACAGAATAAAAATTTCCACAAATTAAATTGTCGATGATTTAGCACATACATTTCAAGATCAAATTATTCCTGCCTTAGGAAATGAAGTTCTTAACAAAATTAAAGATAATGTAAATGAGCTATGTATTATAATAACTAAATGGATTTATTTTTCTGATATTTACCATAAACAAATTTTAGTCTTTATTAGGTATATAAAATTTGAAGAGAAAAGAATTAAGTATAAATGAATCATTTATAGGGTTTATTGAAGTAATTGGTGTAGCTGTGGAAGGACAAGCAAAAGATTTATTCGGAAATATTAAGTGAGTTTGATTTAGATA
Source organism: Argiope trifasciata (assembly GCA_026543055.1). Taxonomy (NCBI): domain Eukaryota; kingdom Metazoa; phylum Arthropoda; class Arachnida; order Araneae; family Araneidae; genus Argiope; species Argiope trifasciata. The sequence continues at coordinate 1,045,018 of JAPMOQ010008497.1, forward strand.
TTAAAGATTATAATGGACAGGCATACGACAACTGTAGCACCATGAAAGGGAAATATAGAAGAGTTAAATCTAAAATAATTACACAAAATCATAATGCAATTTATGTGTGTGCTTGGCTTATCACACTCTTTTAATTTATTGATTTCTGATGTTGCTTCCAACAGTATATATTACATTTTACCCCCCTTGGTTATTCTAATGTTTCTATTGCTTATTTTCTGCATCTACAAAAAGATGGAAAAATTTACAAAAGCACTTAAACATTACTTACAAACACTCGTTGTCTAATATTGTCCAAAATTAGCCATTAATAAACTATTTCAAATAAAAATAAATGTTTTCAACTGAGTTTTTAATTTAGTCAATAAATTAAATCTAAAATCCAAAATTTAAGACTCAATTTAACATATATTTAGATGAGACAAAAGCAACAGCATGTAATTTTAATCTTTCAGAACATTTTCTTGTAAAAAGAAATATGAAAAAGAAAAAAAATTACACTTTGAAACAGCAGAAGATAAAATTGTAGAAAACTTGGTTGAGGAAGTAAGATGCTATTTTTTAATTCTGTAACAGACACTGGTACTGTATAGATAAAAGACTGAATTAAAAGTATTTCAAATTAATCACTGATATAACAACTTTAGAAAATAATAAATTAAAAACTTACTCCAAAACTTTGAAAAGTTTTATAATAACCATGTAAATGAAAACCTAAACCAAATAATTACTTTGCAACGATGTTTGGAATGGGAAGGATATTAACACCCAATACATGACATAATTCAACACATAATTATAATTTATTTCTAAATGTATTACTTATTTCTAACTGTGTTAAAACTTTTCTTTACATTGGCATTTTCAATAATAATGCTGAACCCTCTTTCAGCAAATTAAACTTAAGGATCATCTTCTGTAAAGCATGTGGGTATAATGCTTAAATCCTCTTGCTATACTATTAAAAAAGAATCTGGAAAAAATTGCAATTTTCCTGGAATAATTTAATAGCAAAAACAAAATCGTGCATTAAATAAATATGCAATGTTTTCTGTTTGTTTTATTTTGTTAGAAATTTAGGGTCCCAAATAGTCTCTTGCACCCAGGTCCCTTCATAGAGAAGGCAGGTTCTTATTACACACACACACACACACACAGAGGGAGAGAGAGAGAAATATTTTAGAATAATGATCTAACTGAAAAACCTACCTCTTCTAAGGAGTTATTTTGTAGAGGCTTCCCATTTACTTCTAGTATACGATCACCAATATGAAGAGACATTAGATCTTTATTTAAAACCACACTGAAATATTTCAAAATTCATCCAATAAAAAAAAAAGAAATGAATAAATTTGTAAAAAGTAAATAAATACAAGTAAATATATTTTTTTTAAATTAAGGAGATAATTATTTTAATATTATCTCATTTATTTTTATTATGTTAATTTTGGTCTTAAAAGATCAAATTACTTTTTAAATTATATTTTGAGATTCCATAAATATATAGTTTCTCAATTCTGTTGACAGAGTGAGAGAAAAAACTCACCATAACAACAACTTCATGTGCCCGAACTACAAAATTACTTTCATGCACCCAATGTTTTTGCATACAGGATTTTTATCAAATAAGCTACATGTTAGTTATTATCAGCATTTATGCATTGTGGCAGTTGTTGTTTCATAAATGGGAAGGTGCTCATATTATTAAAAGCAGAAGACAATTGATTTCACCAAATTAATATTTATATATTTTTCAAGTCTGACACCACATCAAAATTAATTTAATGTCAACAACTAAACTAATAATTTTTTCAATTCAATTAACAGTTTTAGAATCTCAAAGAAAAATTCATAAAAGATATCAGAACTTTTATTAGTAAATAATATAGGAATCAGAAGCAATAAAATTTCTCAAGTTAAATTGTAAAAAATGAAATCTTACAATTATTTTTTTTTATCAACAATCGTTTTCTGAATGAACAATAATGTTTTCTGGAAGGATGGGCATATTAATTTTAGATTCTGGAATATTGCTAAGAATTTTAAAAAATTTGAAGCAAACTTACTCTGATATATGAAGTTCATGAAATCCATGCTGCAGCTTTTGATTCTGACAGCAACCAACAGATATCTTCACCTTTTTATTAGAAGTTTCAGAATCTGCAGGAATTTCTACTAGTTTGATACTATGAGGTTCTTTAGTAAATGGCAATCTTTGGGATATTGGAGCCATTTGTTGCTTATAGCATGCTGCACTGAAAATAAAATTTTCCTATCATAATATTCAAAAAACAAAAACAATGAATAGCTCTTCAAACAAAAAACTAAATAGAAAATAAGATTAGAAAACTTTATACCACCCATAATTCCCATTTTGACAATGAATTGATGTTCATTTTGATTGCTCGCAATGAATTGGTGCTCAGGATTTTTCAGTCCATGCTACATTTAGATACAATTTCCATGCTTCAGATTTAAATGAATGTTCAAAAATTTAACACTTTGCCTTATTTACCATGCAAATTTATTGTTTAACAAGATACATGTACATTTTTAATGAGTTAAAAAAGAATTACTTATGGAATTTTTAGTAGAAAAGGGAAGATGAATATATCTCAAACAAGGCAAAAATTTTATTTCTTTCCATCATATTATAGCTTTCTAAAACTATATTTTGAGTTCCATATTAATTAAATACAAACCTAAGAGACAGCTGCAACTTGAACCTGATTAACATTTGAAATTAATGAGGATAAAAGTCAGCATGTTGATATTTTTTCAAATAAAATAAGCTTTTTATGTCATTAAGCTTCATCAATAGTAAATCTCAATATTAGTACACCATAAATTATTTAAGATAAACAACAATATATGGCATATTTATATTTTAATATAATGCTTAAAGTTTTATTTTTGAATAATAAATTATAATTTAAATTTTGTGGTTGAACTTTCATAAAATTTAAACAATATTTGAAAAATTAGGAATAAACCATGATAATTGCAAGTAGCATTTTTAAATTTTTAATACTTAACTACTAGCAAATTATATTTCACTTTGTCCTTTTTTGATAATTTATACTGTGAAAAATTCCTAAATCACAATTATGTCTTAAAATTAAACATTATAAAATGACAAGTTAATATTTTCCTATTAGTGCAATGGTAAATGTATGAATAATTCAAAATTTTGATTTTCTGAAATCCAATAGACGTACTTACCAGTACAATCGGGACCTTTCGACCAATGCAAAAGATTCCCCATCTCCAATATAGTTTCTGCAATTATCACATTTAAAGCATTCAGGATGAAATTTATGATCTCCGGCTACCTGCAAGAGCATTTAAAATCAAATTGTAGATCAATAGATTCTTTAGAGTAAGAAATATTTCACAGATTAAAAACAAAGCTACTTTAACCAATTTATAAAATATCCACATTTGTAATAGTTCAGAAATTTCAAGTAGGACATTTTTAAAATTAGCTTTTTAAATTATTTGTAGAATAATTTTAATATATCAACTACCAAGACAAATTTGAAGAAATTTAACAAATGCTATATGTCTTGCTGAAGACCTTAAACATTATTTAGTAGCAAAGCTCGGACCAAATAATTTATCTTCTTAAAAGTTACAGTTTGTGAATTTATGTGAGATTTTTACAGATAAATGCTGAAATTATAAAAAGTTTCAGAATAGTTAATTTTTGCAGTAATTTCAAACAGAAATAAAAATTAATTATAAATTAAGCATAGATTCAGATATTTTCCCTATATCTATCTATAAAGCAAAAATAAAATTTTCACTACAAAATTAATATCTGCTTAGTTTTCACATTAAAAATTTAATACCTAAAACATACTTTTCATACAAATCAGTTCCTTGAAGTAAATTCTTTCTTAGAAGTAATTTAAAAATGTTGAATACCTATGAAATTCTTAAGATATTTAATTTTAAACATGGGGCATTGATGAAGAATCACAAAATTTGTCAGAAAGAATTCCCTAAAAATTTTACTATACAATGTTTAAACATTTAGTTTTTAATCAAAATTAGTAAAACTAAATAAAATATATACAAATGTTTACTAAGTTAAATATTAAAGAAATATTTAGACATTGAACTAAAATTCTTACCATAACAGGGCCTGATATAAATTGTCTGCAACCATGGCACTCCTCCCCAAACTTATTCCAATAATCTTTTTGACAATAAATAAGACTATCTTTTTCAAAGAAAGTACCAATTACTTGATGCTGACAAACTGTACATCTGTAATATATCAAATAAAACAATTGAAAAATTGAAAAGTTTGACATCCATTCAAGAATGAAGAATAAATTATTTATTTTCTTAAACAAATTTATCATACAAGAAATGGCACAAAAATAAGAGAGAAAAAATCATATATGTCTGCCATAAAAAAATGAAATTATATATTTAACACAACATACTCATGAAACAGAAACATTCAACAATATGTTTTCTAATTTAAATATTTATAAACAAATGAAATCTTAAGATTAAAAAAAAAATTGGGGAGAGTAAACTTTTAACATGCAACTTGAAAAGCTAAATAATATAATGAAATATTAATAATAATTCTTTGAAAGTAAATTATTTAAATTAACAACAGAAAAAGACCTTATGCCTATTTTGTAAAAATAAGAACAAATACTTCAAACTAGTAATGAATAATATACAATTCAATTAAAGACAGAGGAAATATTAGAGATTACAACATCAAATAATTACTGAAAAGCATCGACATATTACAGAAATTTTATTTGATAGTGGCAAACAAGCAGAAGAATTTATATATATTCTAACACCAAAAAATTCTTATTTGAAATAATATGTTACTTGCCTCAGTTTCAAAATCCAAATTCTGTAATAATTTTAAAGCAAATCAAAATGTAAATCATAATAAATTGACAATATTATAAAAATTCTTTTGAAAAATACAAAATAATTACAAACAGAACATTAAAAAAAAAAACATACATATCTTCAAAAAAATGTTTTCTTAAAATTTAAAATTAATGTACTTTAAAATAAACAGCAAAAAATAAATAAATATGTACATTTATACAACACCAATTTAATCATTTGACTATGATTCACATTAATGAAACATATAAGTATCTAATTAATTTTTTTTATCAACCCTCAAGAAATATAATACTTTTTTCCCATTCAAGATTTGAATGAAAAAATATATACTAAATTTCCTAAATACCTTATATATTAAATTTCTTAAATACCTTATATACAAAATTTCCTTGTTTATTTTTATTATCAGACATAAAAATTAAAACATCTAAATATTATTTTTATCAAATTTCCTGATAACATATTTCCTAGTCTACTTACTTAAAACAAGTGCTGTGCCAGTCTTTATTGCATGCTTGCACACATTCTTCATCGTCAATATTCTCATAGCAACCTGCACAGATAGGCATATCTACATCTTTAAAGATAAAAAAGAATTATAAATAAAAACAAGTAATAAAATACACAAAAATTCAAAACTTAGCGTACAATAATGATGTAAAGTTCCATTTATTAATACAGTTTCAGCTGCCAACAGAAAATTTATATATGTGCAGATTTAAAATGCCATACATATTACAAAGCTTTAAAAAAACAATGGATCATTTTACTATTCTCATATCAACACAATTTTAAATAATGCATTTATGAATTTATTTAATTCTTTATCGAAATAACTTTTTTAAAATGTTTATATGATTTATTTTAATCTGAATAATTTTATATGTATTAACTTTTATCATAACTTTTGCATGTTACAGTTTTCTAACATGCAAAATATGGGGGGGGGCAAATAACGAACATAAGATAATCCTTTAATAATAAATAAAAGAATCATGCAAAAAAGGGTCACATAAATACTGTTGCATATTATATAAGTTTTATAATCACAGATTATAAGAGGATATTTAAAAAATATATATTATTTCACAGGATTTGTCAATCGGAAGATAATAAACAATTAGTAATTAATAATATATTACAAATTATTAAAAAATTTACCCTCATCACACAACCTAGTATTTACCAAAAATGCATCATTGTAATTTAACACATTGCATGTAGGTGTATTATGCTGAGGCCTTAAGGCAGCATAATTCTACCCAACATCCAGTCTCCCATTCCAGAGACAAGCAGTAAAAAATTAAATATTTTACTGCTTATTTTTATAAATTTCCCACGAACAGGGTGTTATAAAGTCTAAGAATTCTCATTAACTTAAAAGTACTAAGCTAACGATAATTTATTAAACTACTAAATTTTAAATTATTGTAAACATTTAATTTAAACTTTATTGAGATTTTCTGAAATAAAGTTTATTTTTTTTTTTCAAGAAATTTTTTTTTTTTTTTTTTTTTTTTTAGTTTAAAAATATATTTTATATATATTTCAATATGAAACAAAGGAAGAAGAAATATAGTAATTTTTTTTTCCTTTAAATCAGTTATATATAAAATTCTAAATGGTTACCAAGTTTTTAGAAAGCACAAAAATATACATAAAAAAATCTGGCATATTATATATATATATATATAGGTGTGTGTTTCAAATTTTTATTATATTATCAACAAAATCACTTAAACTTCATAATTTTTTTAATTATAAATAGCATACGGTTAAATAAGTTTTCTTGCAGAAACAAGAAAAACTAGTTAACTTTTCTATTTACACTGCATAAGGATAAAAATGCAAGCAGAGAATAATGTTTCTTCTTTTTTTTTGTCCTCTTAATAAATTTTCAGTTTCTTCTTTTTTTTTGTCCTCTTAATAAATTTTCAGTTTCCTCTTTAAATAAATTATCTCTATAAAAAATATATACATTATCTGTTTCCAATTAAAATATAAACAAATATTACTTTTATATTAATTGTACAAACTAATGCTTCAAAATTTTGAGGAAAATAGAAAGAAAAATTTTAGTAAAATATAACTAAAACATTTTGTTCCGACAAAAAAAAAACATAAGAGAAAAATAAAACTCTACCCTCATCCTTCTATAAACTCAAACAATCATTGAACAAATATTAAGGAATCCAAATTTTAAAACTTTATATAAAATTCTAATACTAATAATAAACTAAAGTAGAAGCAATACTTCTATGCTTAAAAATAAGGTTAACCTATTAAACATTTTACATCATAAAGAAATCAAAATTAGCATTGTATATCATTTACTAAGGTTTACAACTAAAACGATTTATAAATAATAAATATACTTATATAATCAAAAATTGAGTTATAAAAAATAATTGAAGTCGAAACTGTTAATAAGTAAAAAGTGCTTATATAAATTAAAATTTTTCTACATAAACAAATATCAATATGAAAGTTTGCAGACCATAGAAATCCTAAAGCAATTTAAAATGTGTCACAAGAAAACAAAGGTAAAAAAAATTTAAAAAATTTGCTGATGTAATATTATATATTATTTATCTGCTAAAATGGTAATAACAATTCTCAGTACTACATACAATTGTATTATCCTTATATATGATACCGCATAGACTAATATAATAAATGGTATAAAAATAATTACAAAATGGCCGTACTCAAGTTAAAACCTTCAGCATTGTAAAATAGGTTATATTTCTGTAAAATCTACTTGGACTATAGTGTCTATTTTCTAGATTTTGAAAGAATGTTTTTTTCAAAATTAGTAATATTTTCACTCAAAATTGTCGCCATGTTTACAACAACGAAGGGTAATTGCCAGATTAGTTCACTAAATTCAATTTAATTTTTCAGAAGTGATGCTAGTAACCCTCTTCTGCTTCGCAGAAATTTATTGGATATTGTACATCACGTGATTATTTTATGTAAGAATGTGGTTTAAAATTGATGAACACATTTCTTCTAATAAAAATATGATTTTTGTGAATTCGCTGTATAAGGGCCTGTGCTGTTTCAGCATTTAAATGTGTTACATCGCAAAAATTTCCATGGAGACTTGTCTCTGTACATTTCGGTGAACCACGATAATTTGAGTGTCAAATTCGTTGACACAGTGCATTTAATAGGATTGACACATATTTCCGCTCATGGGGGTATGTATAACCAGCTTGACAAATTTAGACGCTTCTAAGGATGTAAAAGTCAACTATATACGGTGTAGGTATTATCTGGCCATAATGCCTGATATTTATTCTACGTACAGCCCACACCTTTTGATAGGTAAGGTTTGCAACAATTTCGCATTCAGCTGCAAATTGTAATATCGGATCAGAGATAACACTATAGAAAAAGTTCAAGTACCTTATCACGCGACGAAATACCGTCAACACTTTCGTGAACAAACGACCACGAAAATGAAATGACTTGAGCATTTGCTACCTGGTAAACATAAAAAAGCAGATGTACTTTATGGTATATTTATCGCTCTTTATTCATTGCTTCCTCCAAGTGAACATGTTTCTCATTTCATAACTCGAGGGATTCTATTTAATGCTTTACTTGAATTGCTTTGGTGCAGATTACATTTTGCAGCAACAGCGTTATTATGCAACTTTTACTTTTTAAAACTATAAACACTATTAACTTTGACTTTCATTAACTTTTTGAAACTGTAAAATAATAAATTTTTTATTGCTGTTTTTACTTGCTGTCCTTATTTTCAGTAAATTTTGTTTTCGTTATTAAATTTGGGATAAATTGTTTTGTTTTTAGAGATACCATTAACTTTCAATGTAGCAAAAGCGCACGATAGTTTAAATTTTTTAAGAATTACAGCTCTCATTACTATTTTGGAATTTGCAGATAAATTATGAAGCCAATACGATGAAATTCCATTGCATTAATAAATTCCTGCTTTATGCATATTTATTTTCAGCTAAAAAGTTATTGAATTAGCAGGAATTTAATCACTTATACTCCAAATTCAATATTTAGAGTACGTAATAAAAAGAATATGAAAAGGATTGTAAAATGAGACAAGTTGTACATTTATCGAATTTGAAAATGCTTTTTCTGCAATTTTTCCTATGAATGTCTTTTTCATTCCAAGTAGTGTCGATCTTATTTGTCATTTTATTTTACCATTCAACTGGTTTTAAAGGTTATCAAAATTTGTAACAATATATATATATTTTTGCTAGTCTTAGTAATTTTGTTGTTGATTTTTTCAATAATAATCACACGTTAACAAGAAAAAACATATTGCATCCGTATAAGTATTTTAAAAATCCCAATAAATTAATCCTATCTTATCAATATTAAACTTAAAATAAAAATATATTGAAAAATTTATTTTGTGTTTGCGTGTGCAATTACACTTAACAGGGTGCATTGCATCATGAAAAGTGCTTAAAATTGAAAAACAGTTTAAGTACCTTAAAAGTGCCTAATTGTTTTTTCTATGAACTAAATAACTACCATGTAGTTATTTACTTCATTTAGACCCTTTTTAAAGATGAATTTCTATTACTAAAGTTTTACAAATCAACCTTTGGTCTTTAAACTGAAAAAATTATACATATTAAACCATGTTTTTCTCAAATAAAGATAATTTATTTAATTAATAATGTTAAGTAAAAAAATTTTCTTTAGATTTTCGTTTTAGAAAAACGTATTTCATATTTATTTCATTTCATGCAGACACGGGCTGAAAATTGCATTTTTATATGTTTAATTTGCAAAAATTATCTATTTTTTAATTTCAGTTTTTTTTCTATCCGATAGCAACATATTGATAAAAAAAATATTTTTTTTCGTTTCAGTCGTAACGTGCTTGTGCAGCTTAAATTTTATTGTTTTGTCCGAAATACATTGTTGAAAAAAATAGTTAAAATATTTCTTTAAATATTTGTAAAAAAAAAAGAAGTTTAAGCAATGTGTTGAAAACCTGGCACCATTAGAAAGCTAATTTTTTTTAAATCTTTAATTTGATGTAGAAATCATTTTTGTACGATGATATTTTCGAAAGTTATAGCGGAAAAACATCGAAATTTCGCTTAATTTTTAAATAATTCGAATTCTAACTAAAAATTCGAAAAAAGAAAAAAAAAGACTCTAATGTGCACACTTCCGACCTCCAAAGTATACATGTACCAAATTTGGTAGCTGTAGGTTCAACGATCTGGTCTATAGAGCTCCAACACAATTATTTTTGAATAGCGAGTCTTTTGATAGCTATTTAAATTCTTTTTTTAATTGTAATTGTAAGCTTTTCACCGATGTAAAGCCACTTAGGGCACACACCTAATCATCATCAGAATACACACACACATTGAGTTTTATTATACGTATAGATATAGATGAATCCCTACGAAATTTTGTGATGTAATCCTAATTCTAACAATTTCTTTAGAGGTCTGTTGTGTATAGCATTGTTTCTTATGAACCATAATGAATTTTTTCTTTTATAAAGAATTTCACTCAGTAGAATTTTAATTTGTTTTTGTACGTTTTTGCTGTAAATCTTTGAAAAAAATGAGATAAAGTACTTGCATGAAAGGCGGGACCATTTTCGAAATGAAAACGGAAAATTTCTTCCAAAAAGGGATTGTTTAAATGAATTTCGTTCCTATATTTGTTAGTTCTGTGAAAGACATGTTTGTTGAAAATAAAGTTTTCTATTAAAGTAGCAGTCATAGTATTTTACTTCTTTTCCCCTTGAAACATTGTCGTAGAAAATTAGTTCTTAAGTTGATTTAATTAGAATTCTCCTAAGAAGTGTATTCGCTTTAGATAAATTATACCCCAAAAGATGTTTGGAAGCAAGGGTATTTGGCTGGTAAGAATTATATAAGCAATAAAATATTTAGTATTCTCTACATTGCGCGCAATGGGGACTTACAGTTTTCAGAAATTTATACTTAAGAAAGTTACGATAGCATTTCTCAATAATGTCTTGCGAAAACAGCTACACCTGGAAACATTGGGTTAAAATTAATTCTTAAAAGCATATTACATTCGCATTAGTGTATATAAATTATAAAAGCTGAAAAAGGGCTTGTAATCTGTACATTTCATAGACTAAATCTTAACATTTTTGAGACAAGGAATAAATTTAGATTTATTTGATATATTATGATCTGTAATGGAAGTGTGATGGACAGGAGACTATTTAAAATACAGTGAGAAGTTTCTGCTAATAATTTTATCTAATTTGCATTTGAATTGTTGTATTATTAATTAAAAGTGGAAGAAACGAGCCGATTGACGACTTCTTAAATAAAACCTTTCCCAGAGATTGGAGTGAGCTTTATTTTTTTAAAGCTTTAAAAACCAAAGATTTTAAAAATTGGTGGTGTTCAATATAACTTCAAACAAGATGGAAAACATATTCTGGAAGAGGTAAAAGGACAGGGAGAGAACAGCTGAAATGTTTTTCATTCGATTTCCTTGTATACTTTGACGATCTATCAGGTCCCCCCCCCCATCTTCTCTTATCTTCTGCTCTCCCTGAACATAGAATGTGTGTAGTGTAGGGTATCAGAAGAGGTGACGAAACCTCGAAGATCATGATAGTCCGCAAGCGGTGGAAAAGTTCTCCTTCCAACAACGCATTGTAACGTATGTAACGTTCCAAGTGACGCATTGTAACGTATGTTGTGCTTGGTAATACGATGGAAAAAAATTAATATGTATTTTAACACTTTTCTTTAGATTGATTGGATTCAAAATTTGACACAGGTGTACATTTTCAGTCACAAGTCGACACACCAAATTGCATTTGTTTAGGTCATTGCGTTTAAGAGATATTGCGTTCATATAAACGCAAATAAATATACAAACAGATGATCATCCTTTGGTCTAAAATTTAACATGCATCGATGGTTCTAATGGTAAATTTCTACTGCCCAATTTCAGATTCGAAAATATCTGTCAAGCGAAAACTCATCAAAATTTAGAGTTCGCATATTTTAAAGAATAAAGTACTTTCTCTTTTTTTTATTTTATATACCAAAAAATAAAATAATAAAAAATAAAATTTACGTATTTAAAATAACAGAAGAAATAAAACCAAATCCTGTCAACCAGCTCCAACATTGAGCCAATTTTGGAAACTTATTTCATACGAAAATTTTTCTCAATCCGTCATAATCGCCTTTCACAACCGCTTGCCGCTTATGATAAAAATCGACAGGAAATGTAATTTCCCATTACATTCTCTATGGGGAAGAACCACTGTACTGAATTCGAAAACTTTTGTTTCTTTTGAATTATCATGACTTCTGGATAAATAATTGTTTTCTTATTTCATTTCCATGGTGAGATATTTTAAAGAATAAAATTCATCATTAATCAAAATCAACAATCTTAATTATAGGTAGATTTCATCAATGAATTTCCCCGCTTACAAAATGAAGAAGTTCAACCTATTCAAATCTTTGAATTAATGTGAACTTTGAAGTAATGGAGAGTGTGAACTAATAGCAGGAAAAGAAAATTCTGAACAGTTCTCAATGCTTGCAAAATTTTGAAATTAATGGTCCAAATCGGCTCATTTGTTGAGAATGGAAGCTCTCTAAGCTTAAATTTGCAATAGTTCTTGAAATCGGAGGTAAAGGATGCATGTGACTCTGAAGATGTATCAAGGAGCATTAAATTGTCATCTATATCTATATCTATATCTATACTTATAATAAAGCTCAATGTGTGTGTGTGTGTGTTGGCGCTCTACAGGCCAGACCGTTGGACCTAAAGCTACCAAATTTGGTACATGTATACCTTGGATGTCGGGAATGTGCGCCTCGGAGCCCGTTTTTTGAATTTTTAATTAGAATTTGAATTAATTAAAATTTAAGCGAAATTTCGACGTTTTTCCGCTATAACTTCCGAAATTATTATCGGACAAACATGATTTTTACATCAATTTAAAGATAAAAAAATTAGCTTTCTAATGGTATCAGTGTTTTAATGTATAACTCAAGCTTCTATTTTTAACGAATTTTTAAAGAAATATTTTAACCATGTTTTTTTAGCACGTGACTGGATAAAATAAAATGAAACAATGCCGGAAGTTCAAATGAAAAAACAACAACTGTCATCGTAAATCAAATCTAAAGAAATACAACTTTCAGCACTTGACTGGATAAAATAACATAAATATAAAATGTGATATCTTCTATAAAAATAAATGCAAGGCAAAGGATTCTAAGAAATCGTTTGCAATATTTATATCATTAATTCCATAAATTATCTTTATTTACAGTAAACCTAATTGAATTTAGACAGGATATTCATTGAAATCCCGACTTAATGGCATATTTCTATAATCGTTTGCAATATCTGTATCATTAATTCAATAATTTTGTCCTTTTTTCGCTTTCTTTAAAAAACATATTTAACATTTTGGCAATATCCCCGAAAAAAACATTTTTAATATTTTGGAAGCATAATTGATAAATTATTAGAGCATTAAACTCAAAAAGTTTTTCCGAATAAAGTTGCCGACTCTTTAACTACTAATAACTGAATCTTTTAACTTTAACTATTTTTAAATTGTGGCTAAAAATATATATGATTTAATTGGAAATTTTAGAACGCATTACTCATGGCGAACCAGCTGGTCGCCAAAGGCGGCTAGTATAGAATAAAAATGATCGAAATTGATAGTTTAGTATTTGTTAATGGTAAACAATGACAAGTTTTTTTCGTCCAAAAATATACAATGAAGTAATCTTTTTAAACATTTCGCTGATAGATAGCAGAGGACTATTCTTTACTTATACTTATTTTATTAACACATATTGTGTTAACGAAATACAATAGTTGAGGTTAAGTGACTGGATATAATAATCTTTTAAATATATACATGGTGACGGATCAACGAACAGTCGGTAAACGAAGGCAACTAGCTTAATAACGTTTTAGTAATTTCAAAAAATGAATTTACTAAATAAATATTCGGAAAAGTTACATTAAACTTTCTGATTAAAAATTGCAGGACATTACACATTTTACTCAGTTTATAGGTTAGTAATATCTGGACTTAAAAAAAAAGGAGTTGAACGGTTTTCCTATTTTCATAAATAAATTCTATAAGAAATTCTTTAATTTTTCAGAAGTTGTTATTAAAACATTGGAGACAATATAACCTGTCAATGACATACCTAATGTAACTGCATATTCCATGTCATATAAAAAAAAGTATTTTATCTAACACTGCACTCATTTTTTTTCTTGTTTATAAGATGCAAAATAGATACGAAAATCCTTTTAAAATTGTGTATATATATAGTTGCTTATTTGGCATGTATCATTTGAATCTGGTCTTATTCCATTGATTTCTTACATTTTTCAGGTAGCAAATATAGTTTCCAACGTTCCGCGAGATTATGAAAATCTTTTATATCAGCATCACACATTAAGTTGAAATAAGGGGGGGGGAACTAAATGATACTTGATAAAGAAACACATTTTTCAAATACTTTCAAACTCTTAAATTGTTCTTAGTGACTAAATAATTAATAGTAATGCCATTCATAACCCGATAAATTCACAAATAAAGCGATACAAATCGTTTGCATTGCCATATTTAAATGGCATGGTATAATAAAGTCACTTTCAGTTTAAATTAATAAAATCACTAATTACTGCAGGCATCATGTCATACAGAATTCCTGAGGACTAACTGTTGCAAATTTTTAGCCAAATGAAAATGGAGTATTGAAATTAAAATTAAAAAAAAGTCCGGAATTTATCTTATAGGAAAATATATATATATTCGAATCGTAAAGAATCATAGAATAGCTGTTAGGAATCAACCTAAATACAGCGATCATTAAAGAAATAATCATAATGATTTTATTTTATTTTTTTAGTCTCTTTACAAAGAAATCGGTCCAATCACTCGCCTTTTTTTAAGAAAGAAAATGAGTAGAAAGTATAATATTAAAGTTTTGCACACATGACATACACAGTACGTATATGAGTGGAGAGTAGCTCCAGCAATTTTAGTACCTCAATTAAAAAAAATAGTTAAATAAAAGCATATAGTATCGGAAATACTCGGCTTCATCCATTTGACATTCCATTTTAATAACTTGAAAATAAATCTTTTTTCTTAAGTGAGAAAAAACTAATGTAATTCATTTTCAAATTACATAAATAATTTTGCCATTGCATTTTATCTTTTTTAATTGCATCAGTTTTTAGATTTTTTTTAAAAAAGCGCTTATAAACTATTACTCAATCCAATACGAGATGAAGTTTCCTAGACTTAAAGATAATATCTGTGACCAAGCTTCATTCGGCATTTTATTATTTATATATTATTTTTTATAAAATCGTTTTTTCTTTCGATATGAATCACATGTTGATATGAAATACGAAACAATATTGCCGTATTCATTTTTAGTTTATCTGTCCTTGCTTATATTTTTGAAACTTTCACTCAGTTTTACTACAGTGAAATTGAGTCTTAACTAAAAACTTTCTAATATCGTATAGTACTACCTCAAAAGCTATCTACTGGTACCTCAAAATTTTGAGTTACCAATAAATCATCATCCTACAGCCATAATGCAAGTACTACAATTTTGAGATGGCACAATATGATATTGTCAACTTCAGATCAGATAAAAAAATAAAAAAAAGGCTTCAATAGTTAGATTTAAAGAAAAAAAACATTTGTTTGTATGTGGGGGAAATCGCGTTTTTGCAGAGAAGACACCTATATAGATAAACTTAAAGAGAAAAATCTCCACACAAAAAAATGATCCAAATTGTTTCTGAAATACTCGAAATAAATTTACATATATACAAGGATTGCAAATTTTGAGTCATATGATATATGAAAATTATCTTATTTTGTAATAAACATATTACACTTGGAGTAAAATTAATTATTAAGCAATTTAACATTTAAACCATTTTAATAAAAGTGAAATAATTGAACAATTCTTTTAAATACATGTTAAAAGAATTGAACATGTATTTAATTTTATATTTCTGACGAAAAATTAAAATTAAATACATGTTCAATTCTTATTTCAGTATTTTGGATTTAATATCTTTTTTGGTAGATGTGAAATACATTAGGATTAAATCGGATTTAATTTATTAAACTCCGACACTTTTCACTTAGACGCTTAGTCTCAGAACTCGTTTAGCTTACCTTTATAGATGTGGTAGAGGCCCCCATTTCTTTCAAAGAAATAAACGAAATCTGTTTCACCAACTTCACTGATATTAATAATAAAATGTTTAACCTGGTTTCATTAATAGAAGAATTGTGATGTTATTTTTAGAATAATCACTTTTGAATAAGTCCTTTTCTTGTAAAAATAAGTTTCAAGGTGTTAGTCTATGTTATTCATTTTTAAAAAATTCAAAATATCTCTTATCCTTTTCTTGTATTGCCATGCAGTGTTAACAAAACAATTCGCAAATCCACAAATTGGAAGAAAAATAGAATTCAATCGTAAATCAGTTTTAAAGTCATTTTTTCCTGCTGTCTTAAACTGGGGTAATAGAACATAAGAACATTTTATAGCTGAACAATTGTAGTTTTTAATGGAAACTTTGCTTTCTGATTACCCAGTTGGAATTCTGACGTTTTCTAAACGAAAAAAGTTTTAGAACCCTATTAATGAGTCAAATATGACTCAAATTATTTTATTCAGAGAAAAATGGTACAAAACAAAAAAAGTAAATACTGACAAAGAATTTTAAAATTGTCATCATTTTTAGTTCTTGATCTTGAATATCGCTCATTTTCATTTACTTCATATTTGAGCGTATGATATTCTGAAAGAATTGATTCCAGTAAATCGAACGTATCCAGTGTACAATAAAACCAAATGCAGGTATGATCGGAAATAATCGGAACCTTATGATTTAATTTTTTTAAACGAAAAAAATATCCTCGAAAAAAGTTATTTCTTTCTTTAAATAATTTGCGAAACCTTTTATATACAAATGATTAAAAAAAATATTTAATATCAAAGCATGCCTTTTCTGCGATTACCAGAAATCCTTTTCTATTTAAAACATTCCAGCTTAAAGAATAACATTATTTTTTCATTAAAGGCTTTTATTTAATAAAAAACAATCTCATTTCTGATTACTAGATCTGATTACGTTGAACATTTTCAGTTCAAATTATTACTCAGAATTCAGATGGTTTTTCTATTAAATAAAAGCTTTTAATGCAAAAATTAGATAAATTTCATTGTTATTATTTCTTTCTGTTTATAACAAAACTTTTTTAATTCAGCAAACAGACCATATAGTGAAGCTATCCAATCGAGGTTTCTCGAAAAGATAGCTCTGGGTATGAAGATGGAGCGTTATGTAGCTTTGTAACTAATAAGAAAGGGTGGTTTCTTGCAGATACATATTATTCATTTATTAGTGGTAACATACCTCGTAATCACGAGCCAATAAAAGAGGCTGAGACTCACGAGTTCTTAAGTTAGAGTAAAAGAAATCAAGTATTTTCATTCTACAACTTTATGCCGCTTGTTTAAATTTAATTATAAATGTCGCTTTAATAAGAGAAGGAACTTTGAACTCCCCATACCAATTCAAACTTCTGAATCATCAAGCGGCTCACAAAATTCCCTCCATGATTGCAATAAAAATGAATATTTTATTTTTAATGCTTTAATTAAATATTTTAGACAAAGATATAGAAAGCCCATCTAATTTAAACATCTTAAAGTTGAAATCTATTTTTTTAAGAAATGCATGAGATCGGACTTATTTTTAAATTCTACAAATAAAAGAAATCATTAGAAACCCTTAATTTAATTATTATTTTTTATTTAAATCCAAATATTGAAACAAAATTAAGATTTCATTATTAATTAATATTGTATTTATTCTTTCTTTAAAAATGCTTTAGAAAAAATACAAAAAGGATACAACAGTTGCCATCATATTAAATACCTTAAATATAAACATCTACAATTATTATTTTATTTCATGAATAAAAGTGGTTTATACATAATCAAGAATATATATATGTGAGTGAATAAAACGATTTCTGCGAAACAAACTATAATAGATAACAGTTCAAATTGATAAAATGAACAAAACTAATATTTTCTGCACCACTGAAAAATAATGCATTTCTAATATATTTAGATTTTTATAGCTGTAGACTGCTCAGTATAAAAAGAGTTTTGGTTAAAATATAGAATTTTGTAATATAGAATTATACTCTAAAATCAATTCGTTTGGAATACATCACATATTCTGAAATACATTGTTATATTCAGGGATATATAATTGAAAGTACTGAAACACAAACATAACTTTCTTTTCTTTATTAATATGGATTGTTGTTGACTGCATTTAGGGAATCAGGTTTCCTCTTCTGGTTGCGGACAAACTGGCATACAAACTCTATTTTCGTTTCTATACAAGCAAGGATAACATCGACAGACATAAGGTCTTTTGACTTCAGGTAAAGAACTAGTCGTTTGGTTCTGTGGAAAACAAGAAGGTTCCAGCATCTTTGTTTCTAAAACACAACGCTCGTACTTGCTGCTGTCACAAGGAGGATCTGCAATTAGAATCAAAGCATTCATTAGTTTATTAATATACAATTAACAATAAAAAAAGTGTGACATCTTTAAAAATTCGGTTAATCGTCTCGTATCTTCTAGAAAGAAATCATTGAAAATATAACAAGCTTAAAACTGAACAACGGTTAATACATACATACAATAATTTAATCTTATATTAAAATTTTTACCCTTATGAAAATTGAGATATTTCTTTCAGTTGTGCCTCCTTCTATCTTTGATGAATTTTCATATTAAAATCATTTTTAGGTTAAAATTGGGGAAAATAATAATTTATTCAAAGTGCAGCTAACTAGTGGGAACAGAATTCAAGCTCAGTTTCGTGCAATTGCATTAAATCGAGCAATCATCAAATCTTCGTTATTCTTCAGTGGAAAATTTACTATTGGTCCCTTTATTATTCTACATGATTCCCTTTTATTCATAAGCAGTAATATATTATATATAAATACTGTACCAATTGGTGCGGTATTTATATTTATTTCTTTTTCTACCTAAATTTAGTAGTCCAATTTTTCCTTTTTCTAAATTACGAAAGAAATGAAGTCAAATTTAGGAGATTTGGGTTTAGATGTTGGGACAACAGTGGTTTAGTAGAAAAGCAATATACTATGAATTCTTTGTGTGTGTTTTAGGGAAGGCACAGAAGAAAAATAGTGTAGTATTTTATGTTACTTTTGAAAGCTATGATGGCGAGCTAATAATTAATATTATGCTTCTGGAGTTTTAAAATGTTATTAATATTTTTAAAAAAACGCTTATCGAAGCCATTTATTTTTATTAGGCCACTATTGACCATGCATCCTTTAACATATTTATATAGGCAAGAGTCGAATTTCCTGATTGAAAATGCCAATTAGATAGTCACATTCGATTCTGATTTCTTGTTTTTCAAAAGAATTTTTTTCTTGGTGAAATAAAAAATTGAAGGGGGAGGTAATGGAGTTAATCAGCTCTGTTCACTATAAGACAAAAGTCAGTTAATTCCTTGATTTAAGAATTCATTTGCCTTCTAATTACATGAAATTCCTGTTTGGGATATTTATTGTTATTTTAGCTCCTAAAAATATAAAGAGTACTTGAAGCATAACCAAATGATTTTTTTTTCTGTGTGTATTTTAAATTATTAAATACTTTAAGTAAATTTCCTACCTAAAAATTAAATTATACGATGCATGTATCATACTTATTATTGTAGGCAAAAAGTTAAGAATTAAACTGACATTTCATTCATTAATATATTTTAGTTTGAATTTAATGTCAAATACAGAACGTACTTTTCATGTTTTCATTTATTAGGTTGACTGTGTAAAATATGACCAATGAATTTAATTTTTCATGTTTCCAAACATTTGAAAATAAAAATAAAAAACATTTTTTTGATTTTCCGGAAACATAACTTCTAATTTTGGAATTGAAAGCATGAAAAAAGTGGATAAATGAAATTGGACGGAAAAGCTCTGAAATGTGGTTTGCTCTTCGAATTATTATTATCCAGAAAATCATTATACTGCAATGATGTAATTTTTCTGCAATCATGTCAAAATAGAAATGAAAGCATGCCGAATTAATATTATTGCATATTATTTTTCAGATATTACACCGTAACATAAAAAAATATATAAGCTACCTTTGAAATAGCATATAGACTGGCTATTTAAGACTTGCACTTTCTTGAAAAAAGAAATAGTAAAATATTTTTATTAATAATAAAATGTTGATATATTAATATTTTTAAAAAATGTATAATTCTTCCTATTCAAAGGCGATTAATAGTTTAATCCCAGTATTAACATTTTGAGTTTTTCACCGTTTTCAAAATATTTTACATTGTCAATGACATCCAAGAGAATCTCTTCAGTAATGTTCACCGCAAAATATATTTTGAATTAACTAAATATTGGTTATACTTGATATAATCTTGCTTCTTTGAAAATACAACAAAATCATTACATAAAAAGGATTGCGAATTAATTTTATTTAGTTTAATTAATGTCCCATTTTAAAGAAAAGTATAGATTATTTCAAGATGTACCTCACAACTTAGAACCTCAGACAAATTTCGAAAATGATAACAAATACAGTTTTTTCCATCCAGACCTCTAAGACATATTAGTATAAACATCACATTACCTCTTAATTACTTTATTTTCTTTTTCTAATTAGATAATTTTTATTTTCAAAATGCATTCCCTTCTGATTGAATCAATAATCTATAGTATACTTTGAAGTATTTGTGTATAATGTGAAATTTTCCAATCAAATGATAGCATCAATGAAGGAGTTAATTTAAATTATAAATACGGGAGGCAATAATACGATGCACATATGATACATGGGTTAGAATACTGAGGGTTTAATTTTAAAGTAAGTACAAATACATGGCGAATCTTTTGAAATATCACCTTGTCAACGTGAAAACTCCTGTTCTGACTTCCCAGGATTGGTAAATTGTATAAATCAGACTTTTTTGCCCTACGGGTGGTGGGAGCTGGCCATCTATACATATATAACTTCAAAATATATGTGCAAAAATAGCAAGGGGAAAAACGAAAAAGAAAAAAAGAAGAAACTTGGCTTGAAAGATTTTAAGTTTTTGAAATAACTAAAAAGGATTTCAATTGAAGTAATCATCATTAACTAATGTTTTGCCCCCCACCTTCTTGTCCTGGTAAAAATATTGCAATTTGAAAAAAAAAAAAAAAAAAAAAAAAACTAGATTTTGCCGAATTTCTACGCTTCGGAGTTTCCTGGATTTGAAAACAATTTTAGCATTATATCTGTCAATCTTTGAACTCAATAATACAAAAACTCTTTGAGCTAGGCGGACAAAATTTGGTATATAGTCTGTTTGTCCGTCAAGCTGTTCGAAACAAGTTAACACTATAAGTAAGAAACTAGGAAAACTATATGGATGAAATTTCCCATCCATTTCATTTGGTAAATAAGCATATTTTATTTAGAATTCGTAAAAATCTCGGGATTATTATTATGAGAATCATATTCAAGCATCATATTTTTCATGTTTAATCTCTTCAGAAACATGAAAATATGTTTCGTATTCCTCTTATTTAAAGATTTTTCTTTTTTTTTTTAGTATCCATTTTAATCTTTGCTTTCCAAAACTTTTGATTCATCCATAATTTTGTGAAGAGTGAACCGAAAAACAAAAAGAGAAAGAATTTATATCGGTATCACTTGGGGCACCTGCATATCTAAAATGTTTATCGAACTTCGGCAGAAAGAGATGAGAGGAGCCTCATTGTTATTCAATACCCGTTCCTCGCCGATAATAAAGTGTTTTTCAAGGACTCTTACTTCTTCTGAGGCGTGCCGAAATAGCTCAGTTGGGAGAGCGTTAGACTGAAGATCTAAAGGTCCCTGGTTCGATCCCGGGTTTCGGCAGTTGCTCTTATCCTCGGTAGTATAGTGGTCAGTATCCCCGCCTGTCACGCGGGAGACCGGGGTTCGATTCCCCGCCGGGGAGTAGTTTTTTTCTTCTTTCACTTAATAATTTTTTTCTTGTGTTGAATTTTTGTGTGTGCTAAATAGTTTTTGTTTCGAACTTATTTTGCTTTTTTTTAAAAAAAATTTGTTTTTTTCTTCCACTTTTGAATATTTTTTTTTTCATTATTTTTTTTTTCATTATTTTTTTTTTTCATTATTTTTATTTTGTATTTGATTTGCTTATTTAAACATTTCTGTTTCTTTCTTTCCCTCATGGTATTTTAAAAATTTTGTATTTAATTTTCTTTTTAAAAAAATGTATTTAATTGTGTGTAAAGTTTTTGTGAATCGAAATAGCCTTTAAGATTTAGTGAAAGATTTTGAAAATCTTTCTGCTGTAAAATGCAGATCATTCATCCCATGTGAATATTTGTTAAAGCTTAATAGAAATGACTCATTAATAATTCGCATGGAAGTTAGCGTTTGCCTCAAAACATAATATCCGTTTTAATTATTAATTGCTGTATAAAAATTAAAAAATTGTGTAAAAATTAAGACCAGCTAAATAAAAAATACTGAAAATGATTGTAAAAGTGTCTTTTAACAATTTTTTTTGTCAGTTATTAAAAATAAAAAAAAAATAATCTCATTATTAAAAAATCTGACATCAAAAGCAAAATAAAAATTTCATTAGGGTGATACGAAGACTAAAAAGCTGCAAAAATTTAAATTACAATCATATTTATAATGCACTTTGATTTTTATTAATAAGCATTTCGTAATTTTTTAAAATTCTTTTTATATTTATTTTAACTTTATATCCTTCTTCTAATGTTTTCTGTTCTTCGTGCTTTTAAGATTTCCTTCTTGTTTTCCAAACTTAGGCTGGAGTTACTTGCCATGCTAAATCGAGGACATTTTATTTGCATCACCATTCCAAATAATTGTAAAGTATTATTTTATAGTTGGAAATATTTTATTGAAAAAAAGCACTTTATAGTATTATTCATTTCTAAGAATAAATATATTAATTTGTATATATTCTATATATGTAATATTTTAATTGAATATTAAATATTTTTTATTAGTAATAATAATTCTTTAAGAATATTTTTTTATGTAGCCCTTCAAAGAGTGGTTGCGAAAAGTCATAGAAAAAAACTTGAAAATTTTCAAAACTAGATTGCTAGATAAATTTCGTAAATGCCTTGGTTTATTTGCTATAAACGTAAATTAAAAAAATTTAAATTACCCACAATTTGAAAATACTTTAAAAAATCTGCACCTGCGTATTATTACAGCAATGAAACTAAAAAAAAAAAAAAAAAAAAAAAAATCCAAAATATGATTCTAGAAGTAGTCGGAATCGACCTAAACTGCGGAATATTCTTCAAAAAAATCCTTACTTTCACTCAATTATCCTTATTTTCACTAGACAAGCTTAGTTCACGCTGCAATTGGCCAATACAACTATTAGAAAAAAGATTAATAAATCAGGTAATTATTTTTAAATATTCTTCTTATTTATTTTTATTCTGAGTAATTTAAATTTTGCACCTGTTTCTTGCACAATCAAGCTGCTATGCGTATTATGATCATGAATGAATTCCTACCTTTTTATAATATTCCTAATTTCTTAATTTTAAATATTTTTCTCTATCAAAAGCATGGACTTCAAAACAAACTCGTAAAATTACGAGATTCTGATAGAAATCTTATAAATAAAAAGGAATTTTATTCACATTTTTTTATTTTAAATGAATATCTAAAAATTTCTTACCTATTATTAGATAGCATCTCGAATTTCATAAACAATGTTGCTTACTTTTGGATTAAAAAACATATTTTTGTGCATTTTCAAAAGATGTGATTTGTCTATTTTTTTATTTTATTGTATTATTTCGTCATTCATGGTCATAAACATTATGAAATCCAAAAAATAAAGTTTCTCTAAATTGAGCGAAATTATCTAGATTGCTCCAAATCTGTGAAATCAATTATGAGTTTAGGTACTATTATGAGTTTAGGTACAATATATTAGCTAAAAATCAATAACCCTAAATTATCAAAAAAACTCTATTGTCATATGAAGAAGCATATGATAAAAATGAGGAAAAAGAAATTACAAAATCCTATCTTTACAGACATAGAACAAACAAAAAAAAAAAAAAAAAAAAAAAAAGGCGCTAAGGGGAAAAAAAAAAAAAATTTTGAAAACATATTAAGTGAATAATTGGCAGTCAATTCAACTTCAAAAATCGATTATCTACTCGTTATAATGAATAAGAGGCAGGCAGATTTCTCGACTTAACATAATAATTTTTTTGAACAACAGAGTAATGACAAACATATGCCAATTGTAGAGGGTATTTTCTTCATTGGCCGTCATCAGCTCTTATTTGATAGATACTTTTTCAGTTATTTACCCAGTTGGTCTAAAGCATATTTGCAATAATATTCATCTTTACAGTGAAGCATTTTATTTTTATATCTTTAGAAGTATTTACCCTTTGCTAAATATAGATAGGAAAACGTTCAGTCGACCATAACAAATCCTGTCGATATTGCTACGTTCAGTGGTGGCGGGGTGGTCGGCTGTACGCAAGAAGAATATAGGAAAACGTTTTAAAAAATTCTGTACAGTATTACATTTTTTTCCTTAGTTTCGTTATATAAAATCTTTTGGAAGCTACAGAAAAAAAAATCGTTTGACTTTTAAAAGGAATTCGTAAATACAATCAAGCAAACGAAATGTTAAATTAGTTTACCATCTTATCATTTTTTAAAAAAATTTCGCACTCGAAGTAAAAATAGGGAAATCTTATTAAAAAACCTGTAGTATATTAAATGGATGAACGTACATCTGTTAAAACGAATTACGGAAATTAAACAAGAAACTATCAAATGCTTTTTTATAAACCATTTAACCAATTTTCCCTATGCATTGTTTATTTTATTTTTATATTTTTAAGCAATAATTAAGGCATTACAAGTCAGAACAAAAATTTTAAAAGATGCATAAACATCTCAAAACACTTCAAGTCACTATCACTGATCACTTGAGTTAAAACGGCAAAACATTTTCAAGTAAAAGTGCCATCTTATTAGATTATGGAGAAAATAAATTAGTTAAATGGTATAATACTATTTAAGGTTGGCATAATGTCTACATAATGTTATGCGACATATATTATGAAAGTCCTTAATATGATGAAGATGCCTAAAATTTTCTACAGAGCAAGGTGTTAGACCAGCCATACTCAATCTTTTTTTTTATAGGGGCAACAAACACGTTTCAGTCACGGTAGCCCGGGCCGCAAGTAAAGAATAATTAGATGTATAAATGAAAAAGTAATATCAACCTAATGAATTATTTAGTTTAATGTAAAAAAGAACTTTTAACAAAGATGCTTACTTACTTATATGTATATCTAATGAGACTTTTGGAACTGAGAGCATTTTTTTAAAACTTTATCAATATCTGGCTTGTCGTTGCATGCTACTCTTATATCATCCAAATGGGAATCTGTCAGTTTATTTCTATATACACTCTTTGTGTATTTCATCTTTGAAAAAGATGATTCGCACACATACGTTGACCCAAAAAATGTTAGCATTATTTGGACACATCTTTGCACGCTTTTATATTTTTGGGGAACAATGCTCCAAAATTCCACATATTCCCTTTTTTCCCTTTTTTCTTTGAAAATTACTTCCAGGTTGGTGTCATTTTTAAAATCAATAAATTCATCAAACAACTCCGAGTAATTACAATTTAAAACTGAAGCCAACTCAGAAATAGTTGGTGTCTTTAAATGCCATGGATTTTCTACAAGTAACAAACAATTTTTTATTTTTCTGAGATCTTGAAACCTTTTTTGAAATTCCTTTAATAATGCAGTTATAAAATTTGAAATTATGGAGCAGTTTTCTTCTGAAATGTTAATACCATCCTCTTTAGTTTTTATAATAGTTGGAAAATTGTGCAGCTGTTTGTTCTGTATTTCATTATAATAAATACTTAGCTTTTCCTCAAATGCAAACACTTTATTTACCATATTGGACACTATGTTATTTTCGCCTTGTAGACTCTGATTGAGATTGTTTAGTTTTTCCGTAATATCACATAGAAAACCTAAAAGACACCACCATTCATCGTTTTGTAATTCTGGGTACCTTTTATTATTTTGCTCTAAAAATAGGATTATTTCATGGCGTAATGAAAAAAACCTTTCCAAAACCTTTCCTCTACTAAGCCATCGCACCGAGGTATGCAAAAGAACGTCACTGTGCTCACTTCCCAGTTCTTCAAGAAGGGTTTTAAATTTTCTGTGGTTCAGTTCTTTTGCTCGTATATAATTGACAATATTGATAACTGTTTTCATTACAGCTTCTATTTCTGGTTATACAGCACGGGCCGCCAAGTTTTCTTGATGGATAATACAATGGAATGTTATTAAATTGCTGCAATTATATTTTTTCTTAAATAATGAAATGAAGCCATTTTCGGATCCAGTCATTGAAGGACAACCATCTGTACACAAACACACAATTTTTTGCACATCAATTTCATGATGTTCTAAAAAATTACAAATAGTATCAAGGTAATCCGTGCCTCGGGTTTGACCTTTCATTGGCAGTAATTTTAAAAAGTTTTCATGAATTTCATTGTTTTCTGTACAATATCTAGCAAACACCGAGCACTGCGATGTTGCTGAAGTATCGGTGCTGGCATCAAATGCTAAACTGAAAAACTTGCATCTTCTTAGGTTTTTTAATATATCATCGGAAATAAATTTAGAAATGTCTTCAATACGCCTGGTGCAGGTTGAATCCGAAAGCTGTATTTTTTTTATATCAGATACTATTTGTTTTTTGTTACTGTATTTATCAAAAAGTATATTAGCAGCACTAATAAAGCATTCCTTTACAATTTCCGCATCGGTAAATGGTTTCATATGCTTACCAAGAATGTAAGAAATTTCATATGATGCTTTTGTTATCGCCGAGTCTTGTGATAATGCCGCGAATATAACATTTTGTTGCTCATGCAATGATCTCTTAAAAAAACTCAATTTCTCATTTCTCAAAGACGATCCGGGAGGAAACGTTTCGTCGAAATCTTTATGTTTTGAAGTGAAATGACGAGAAATATTGTATTTCTTCAATATGATACTTTCCCGACATATCAAACAAGTAGCTGCGTTGTTATTATTTGGCACAACAAAATAATCAGATTCCCACTCATCTTGAAACAATCTATTTTCACTTGATATTTTTCTTTTATACTTCGACGACACTCCTGACATTATTTTGAAAATAATAGGTATACTTAATTTACAAAACAAAACTATTATTTGGCAGAGGACGCGGGTACGTACACAAATTTAGTTTAATAATTTAGATTAAATTTATAACAAGTTTAATTTCGATCGACAATCAAAGCGACACGCACTTAGGTCCATGGATCTTACGGTCTGGCCACGCGCAAACACGAGCGGCGGGGCGATTTGCCAATTAGTAAAACACACGTCTCATTACACATGACAAGCAATGTTTAGCTTCGCAAGTCGCCCCGCCGTCCGCGTTTGGGCGTGACAAGACCTTTAAGGGGATTCCCCACGCCGCGTATTCCGTATCGTTTGCGCAACCATAGATTAGGATAGTTTGCGTTTCCAATTTAAGCAAATTATTGATATCGCTCACATTCCCATACTTCCCTTTCAATTACCAACTCTTTGAAGGGCGCGAAATTTGAAGTTGTTTACAAATAAGTTGTAACTACCTAGTTTAATAATTGGGCCAACCAAAAAGCCTCCGCGGGCCGCAGGTTGAGTATAGCGGTGTTAGACCAAGAGCTAACAAATCTGGTACGAATACGCTAATTGGACACCAAATGCTCTCTAAAACTGGGATTTTCCCAATTTAAATTTAAAATTTTAATGAGTTTCTTCTATAATCTCTGGAGATATTATCATATACAAACAAAAAACTATTTTTATATCTTTTTAATTTTTTTAAAGATAAACTTTTCAGATATACTAATTTTATTAACACGCATTTTTTCTCCAATTTTAATAAATTATAAAAGGATTTTTCTTTGTTTTCATTATGGATTCACATTCACGTGCATTCATTTTCTCTAATTTTATAAAAAAAAAATTCATTGTAATATTTTTCACTGTTTTTGTTATTGGATTTATATTCACGTGCGCAGTGAAGACATTAATTTTTTTTTATTTGCACATTGTTACTGCTATCTAAAAATAAATAAAACATATATTAGATGTATCATCTAAATCTTTATCATATTACTATATGTCGGAGTTGAGGTTCGAATCTTTTAAACTTTTTAGTTTATGCTTACACCTGAAAAGTAATTAGAATTATAATTTAAGACATTCATCATAAATTTTAATTTGTTACACCTTTACTAACGTTTTTATTATTTGGGTATTTGTAATAAATAAGCTTTTGTAATAGATTTTTGATATCTGAAAGATATTCTATCTAGAACTAGGTTTTGAATTTTTTGTTCAATTTACAATAACATGAAATTGAATACTTACAGCAATTAGATTCATGAACTGCTACTTCGGTACAGCCCTTGTGACAATTAGTCAGCAATATGCCACCAGGAGTCGTGTATTCTGGTTGAGCCAATGCGGACGCCACAATGACAACCCCAAAAAATGCAATGGAATCTATCATTGTAATAACGGTTATTAAAAATATTTGCAGCTGCTTTGGATTCTAACACTTATTTTTAGATACGTTTTGAATATGGTATATATATACTTTCTGATGGATAGCTGATGTAAGTTTTTTGATAAACTAAAATATTTATAAAATAGTTTTACATGGGATCGGATAAAAGGCATTATTTAAAATTAGGGCAGCTTTGGGAACCATGTAATATAGGAGTTTGTTTTCCGGGTTTTAATGAGTTTTGGAACAATTTTATTCATTCTTCTCATGTAAGAGAAATAATATGTGACTTTCTTTACAAAAAAAAAATCCTCCTACCACTTCCTGGTTTATTATTAAAAAGATTCAATAGATTCAAAGGAAAACAAGATTAACATGGTAAGCAACATGCCGTTTCGCAATGCTGCCGAAATCGGTTCTGCCATTTTAAAAGTAAAATATGATAATAGATATCTTACTGCTGCTAATGTCAGCAGAAAACTCGTTCGTATGGAAAAGATACAGAAATGCAGTGTAACCAGAGGAGCTTATTAGTTTACTGTTTTTACACAGTAAATGCCATATATATTTAAAAGAGTTGGTTCAAAAATAACATTGGTTCAGGAAATTTGATGTTGCATTTTAAAAAGACTAAATTTAAAAAAATTCAAATACACTGATGGAAAAAAAACCCAACACTAGGAAGGAGCTGTGCTAGATAAACGAAATTTGGTAGGCGTGTTCATACATCTGAAAGATGACGTCGATTCAAATTTCGAGCTACGCGTGTAAGTGTGGCGCTAGTAGCGACACTATGAACATGCAAATGAGGTTCGCTTTAAATAAGCGCTGCAAGGTTCGTGATCGTTATTTACAGTTGAGATTAGACGTAGTGGGTCAATGTTAGTCAAGGATGCGTCTGAGAAGACGAAGAAGCCATTATCAACAGCTCACTGAGTTTGAACGAGGTCGTGTTGTAGGGCTACGAGAAGGTGGGTTTTCTGTCCGCAATATGGCTGAAAGATTTGGCAGGAATGTATCCACTGTGCATGAGTATTGGCGGCAGTGGTCAAGGGAAGGTACTGCCTCAAGAAGACCAGGTTCCGGGCGACCACGTGGTACTACTGAGAGGGAAGACCGTCGTATTCGGCGTGTGGCTGTGGCTAATCGTACTGCGTCTGCAGCTGAAATTCGAGCTGCAGTTGGCACCACAGTTGGCACCACAGTTACAAATCGGTTACTTCAAGGACAGCTCCGAGCCAGACGCCCTGTACAGTGCAATCCACTGACTCCAAACCACTGCCGTTTGCGACGTGAGTGGTGTCAAGCTAGAGCTCATTGGAGGGCGGAGTGGAGATCTGTTGTGTTTTCTGATGAAAGCCGGTTCTGCCTTGGTCGCAGTGATAGCCGTTTGTTGGTTAGAAGGAGGCCAGGTGAACGCCTGCTAGTGACCTGTTTGCGGCCTAGGCACACAGGGCTTACTCCTGGAGTTATGGTTTGGGGAGCAATTTCGTATGACAGCAGGAGCACTCTCGTGGTTATCCCACGCACCCTGACTGCAAATTTGTATGTCAGTCTAGTGTTACAACCTTTTGTGCTGCCATTCATGAACAGCATTCAAGGGGGTGTTTTCCAACAGGATAACGCTCGCCCTCATACCGCTGTTGTAACCCAAAATGCTCTAGAGTGTCGACATGTTGGCTTGGCCTGCTAGATCACCAGATCTTTCTCCATTCGAGCACATATGGATATCATTGGACGACAACTCCAGCGTCATCCACAACCAGCATTAACCGTCCCTGCATTGACCACCCAAGTGCAACAGGCATGGAACTCCATCCCACAAACTGATATCCGACACCTGTACGACACAATGCATGCACGTTTGCATGCTTGCATTCAAAATTCTGGCGGTTACACCGGTTACTAATGTACCGACATTTCACATTTGAAATGACTCTTCTCGCCAATGGCTCTACCTGTGATCTTGAAACTTTAATCGATTAAATATGTTACCTAGACAAATGTATTCTTAAAATTTCATTACTGTACAATAATTTTTTCTTGGTGTTGGGATTTTTTTTCCATCAGTGTAATTATTATCGCTACTTAAAATCAGTTAGATACCTGTTTTGTTTAATTTTATATATTTATATAAATTAAGAAGTTTAATTTAATTATATTTTGATTTGGTACAATAACTATTATTTCAAAATTTGAACACAATTAGTATAATATTTTTTTAATTATAATTAATTTTTAGAGAGGAATTTTGCAAATTAAAATACCTTTGAATATTAAATAACTTCCACAAATTTTATTTATTTCGAATTTCAGGTATAATATCGAATTTCATATATATTATGAAATGATATTCCAATTCGAAATGTGCTTTTTTTTTTTAAAGTATGATGATTAAGCCAATCTATCCTATTTACATAAACAAAAGAATACTCTCTTTCCTGAAGGAATTGCTTCATTCAATTCTGAAAACCATTCTTACAGCATCACACAGGATTAATGAAACTGAATTGATCAATTTTTCAAAAAATTAAATTTTGCTTTTATTTGATATTTGATAAAGGTATTTGATGAAAATATTTTATTACAAATTCCAGAAAGATAGAAAACATCACGAAGTAAAATTGTGCAAATGATTTAAAAAAAAAAAATAAGAATAGCAGCTATCAAAATACAGTTTTCATTTCAATCTTATTTCATTCATTTTTTATTTCACCACTTTTGACGTTTTAAAGACTTTTTAAATGATTGGATTTTAATAGAATTCTAAACTTTAGAAATACCCGTAGTAATTTCGTATTATTTCTTACAAAAACTTCTGTCTTAAAATCAGACAATTCATTGTCTTTTGTATGCTTAAAGCATATAAAATACCATAATGCCATAGAGGACCATAATGCATTCATATATTCTAAATATTAGTTACTTGATTAAAAAAAATTTTTTTTAAGTTCGTTTCTCTAATTGCTCATTCTTGTGTAGGAAATCGCATTTTCTAATCTTGTAATTCTTGTCTAGATAATTCATAAGTTTGATATATTCATTTAAACTTTTAATAATATTTTTTTCCTTAGAGAAAGCAGCAACAAAATTCAATTAAACAATTAATCTGATTTTAAATTGTGTCTATAGCTTCCAAAAATAAGCATAGCTATATAAATGATTTTTTTAATCTTTCTCTTACTTGATATTAGCGCGTGCAAATTTTTTCTGATTTTTTTAATTTTGAATCTTGACAAGTAATCTTTAGAAAACCTGCTGATTTCCCAATTAAATATAATGAGCAACTAATGAGCTAAATAAGAATTATTTATAGTGAGCTGAGCTTGAACTGTAGTCGCAATATCAAACACGAATTTCATTGATTTAAGTCATTGCGTTTATTAATAATTGCATTTCCATTCACAAGAAACACATAACAATAGACGGTCACTCCTTCGATAGATTTGGTCCGAAATCAGGTATGGTTTTATATTTGCTAAATCTATGTAGCGAATTTTATCTAGTGAAGAATTCTATACATTTTCTAATAGTCCTCTGCTCGAACAGCCGCACATCTTCTGATTACATTTCCTTCAAAATTTGATCCACATAGTTAATTTTGATCCATATAGTTAAAATTTCATCCATAAAAAGTTAAATGGCTTTTTGAGTTATCTTTTCACAGCAATTGGGACAGACAGAATGACACAAAGTCAAAAATAAAATTTCAAAAATCTCAAGTTTGAATTAAATTTTTTTTTTAAATTGCACTGTCTTTATACTTTGTATTCGAAAAAAGTATCTAACTTAAGAAAATCACGCGTATTTAGTTTACCAGATGGGTGAAAAACTCGACATGTGTTGGAATTTAAAAAGAAATTGCTGAGTATAAATTATTCAAAACACCAATAAATCAAATAACAAAATACTTAAAATTCAAGCAATATATTTTATAACGAAATAATGTTTAAAAAAATCTATAAGAAAGTAAGAATTTTACAGTTTAAAATTAAGAAAATACTCAGCTACTGATTTTCAGCTGCCCCAGTAAAAAATGAAATGAAATTATTTAAGTTAAGTGTCACCTGTAGCTGTCACAATTTTGTACTGACTCATCAGAATCAACAGTTTTGGTTACAAAACGTATTTTTAAAATAATGACCGATGGTCCTTTTTTTTGAGGTCCTTTAATCATAAAACACATGCCGGGTGATTTATTATTGTTATTTTAAGTATATAAAGAAAAGATGCAGTAATAATGAGAAAAAAAACTGAATTGATAATTTTCATGTCATAATCCTTCCTAAGTTTTTTTAAAAAACAACACATTTTTGGAATTATGTTTATCCTGCTACTCTTTTGTGAGCAAGATAAAAATGCTTTAAGCTAGAGGGATAAACTTATTAGTTTATACTAAATTTCTGGATTATTATCAAATTTCAAACGAAGTAATTTGTTAAGCTATCCGAATATAAGAAGGATACGTGATAACTCTTAAACATAAATAGTTTGATAGATAAAATTTGGCATACCAATATAGCAATTAAATTGTAGACCTGAATCTAATTTAGAACTAAATCTGTCAAAAAGTTGTTCGTCTGTACTTTTGCATGCATATAAATGCGATGCTTCAAAAGCTTAGTGTTTTAAGTAAAAGAATATTATAACAATTATTGTTCATTAACAAATTCCTCCGATTAATCTTGAAAAAAGAAAAGAAAGTACATCACCAATGATGGTACCATATATTCAGCAAAAATGCTTTATTCACGCTACAGATCTGTCTCGTTTTGCTCGCTGAACGCGTGCTAACGCAAGTACATTCTTTCCTGTACACTACTACGAAGTACCCAATTATGTCGCTCTCAATGCTGTGGCGAAAGTCCACAATTTTATGCGAAGGGAAGGAGATAACATTTTTTATTAAAGAATATACGAGAATTAATAAGAGGATATCTATTCAGGAGACCATTTCTAGCGGTTTTTTTTAAAATCAATATTCAAAAAGCATCGTTTTAATACAGAATAGTTTTTGCAACCCTAATTTGAGTGTGCCTCTTCAGTAGATCTATGATTCATTTAACAATTTAATAGTAGCGTAATAACCTTTATTTTGTGGCCCTTTTAGATTTCAAGGAAAAACATCGAAAAAATTGGTGATTGAAATATTTATAATATAACGAGAGCTCTATTCATACATTAATTTACAAAAATAAAATTAATCAATTGGGTCTCTATTTTTTTCTAAAAAAAGGTATTTAAATTTCTTTTAACCCAGTCTGGATTAAGTCGTATGTGGACCGGTAGATAATGCAAATCTCAGGAAAGTCTTTATTTATTTTTTTCTTCTCTAATTCCCAATATCAGACATTTTTTAATTGATTTTAATTCTTCTAATTAGCAATTTTATATGGTAAAGACCGATACGTTAAAAAATAATAATTACAAATCTCTTTCAAGAGACTTCGTTTTAGCAATTGTAATATTAAAAAAATTCGAGGTTCAAATTTAGAAGTAACTTGAAAAGAAATAGTTTTTAAAAAAATTATCATAATCTAAACTTTTTTAATTATGAAAATGGATATTCTTTAAAACTGCTAACAAAACTTCCTTTTTTTAAATAGTTTTTAAACAATATAAAACGTTCAGTAGTTAATTACTTAGGAAATTAAGAATATTATTCTGGCAATAAAAGATATATGATTTTAATTATAATTAATCCTAGCGCTTCAACATCACAATATGTTGAAATTTGGAGGCCTCTAGGCAATTGCTTACTCGCCTTAATTGATAATTCGACAAAACTCTCGTCACATATATTCACTCCCTGTCCTTTCTTTTAGTTTTATCATTTTCATTTAAAAGGATTTTTTGAACATGCGTCACTCGTGTTATGTGGTGACTTATCAACGCTATACATCACTCAGAGGAAGTAAGTGGCAGAGAACCCTTTAAAGTGATCCCCCTCCCTCCTTTTTCTAGAATGTTCTTACAAGTAGATATTCTGAATTTCTAAATTATGACTAGTAATTTAAAACTTAGTCACTTAAGGAAGAAGATAGCCTTTTTTTCAAGTTTAGCAACCGATAACCACGAAAATCTTTAACGGTGTCAACTTCTTTCACATTAGGGTCAGATATAAAAGCCGCTGTCTGCATGAAAAATAAAATCCATTTTATCACCAGAAGGAGAGAACTATTGAATAAGAAAGCTGTTCTGGAAATTTTAGTTCTATTTGCTGCTTTTTTTTTTCTGTAAAGACGGAGTCTTCGGTACTAGCTGTCATGAAGTCAAATTGCATAAGGCACAAGAAGATAACCAGTGCTAAACCAAGAAAATGTAATTCTCCCAGACGTCTTACTGTATATTATGTCTATATTTAGTGTTCTCTTTAATTTAAAAAAAAATTCGATACAGAAATTTACGTTGCATTTGATATCTTCAAAGAAATGCATAAAATCCCTACGTAAAATACGCGTATTATCTTTTGATTTTGAATCAAGAAGAATATGATAAAAAGATGTAACCATATTAAATGGAAGAATTTCAATATCGATTTCTCCAAATCCATATGATTGAAATTGATAATTTTAATAATTTTCTATGCGCAAAGTAATACATATGCTTATATTTTGCACAAAATATAGGATGCTATTTCGGATATCTCGCTTTATATAGAAAGTATTATCTGAAATTATTCCGTGAGCATTCAAGTTAGTATATGAACGTCTTTTTTAGCAAATAGTCTTCTGACACGAAAATCGAAATTTTGAACTGCGGCAAAATCCGACCTTTGAGAATGTATTCTTTTCTCCTAACTTCTGCACCACACCAATGATAGGATGTCTGATGTATACCCACATACAAAATGGGTATAAATCCTATTTTTTTACTGCTTCTAATAATTTTGGCACTGGAGAATCATTTGTCATAACTAAGGTATACCGCCAATATGCAATAAAGTTGATACCTGTGATCTTCACAAAACTCTAAAGTCGCCAGGTAAACTAAACGAGAGCTATTGTATTAAAAAGTACCTTTTTCTACTTTGTTTTTTTAAAATAATGTAATATATCAAATAACTGCGCTTTATTTTTTAAAATAAGAATGCAGATTGTGGATGAAACAGAGATAAAAAAAAATACTAAATGTGAAAAAATAATAATAGTGCTTTTATAGTTCTGCCTATAAAAGCATTTATAGTTCTGCCAATTAAATTTCTGTACTTTGGAAGAATTGATTAAAATAAATTATCGAAAAGAAAAAAATTAATATAAAATATTTAATCATAAATATGGTTCAAATACATTTACATTCTTTAAAACTGAATATATATAATGCGTAATGATGGTACTAAAATCAAAAGAAAATTCAGCAAAAGTTTAGGTTTAAATGCACTTTATTCAAATTATGAAGCTGCATTTTTTCCCATAATCTTATATTTCTTAACTGTATAATCAGATTATTACTATTATTTCAAAAGCAAAAATGACATGGGCGTGTGCAATGGATGTGAAATACTAGATATGTCGAGTGAGAACTCTCGTAGATGGCAAGTACGTAAGCATCCTGTCTGTTTACGTAGATCCTTTCCTGCCCTTTGTGCATGTCCAAGGATTTAGGCGACTCCAACACATATCAATTCGCTATTGAGTAACTTCGAAAACGTCTTTCTGATTTCCTTTGGGCATATAAATTCCCGGGCATGAACATATCTGTGATCTTTTACAGCGTGAGGTTCAGAAGCGATCCCCATTAATTCTCACTCCAAAGGATTTGTGAGCTGTGCTGCTTTATCTGTCTTAAATTGTCTTCAGCATACTTTCGACGTTAGTTGACGCCACGTCGTGTTCCGACTTTCTTGCAAGCTCGTGAAGTCTCTGTATGATATTAGACAGGTGTGCCCTTTTCTGGCTTTTAAGTTTAATTATTTCTATTCTGATCATTAATTACTGTTTACAGGAAAATAGCAGCAGTTTAAGTTTTTCTTTGAGCAACGGCAATTCAAATACACTAAACATCAATCAAATTGTAACTTTATATTGTATCACAGCTACAATTTCACAGAAAAATTAGTCACCAGTTTTCCGATAGTCCCAAATTAGCGTTGTAGAGGAAGATGAAGAGGAATATCAGAGATGACTACTTGTGGCTAAGGGCCAACCGCTTCAAAGTGGATGCCTGTTCGGAGAATTTGTCAATAATATTAATAGATTATGCTAAAGACAGCAGTCGGCCACAGCAAATCCTGTCAATACTGCCTCATTCAGTGGCGGTGTTGTGGTCGGATGTACATAAGAAGTGCCAGATTGGCACTGAGTCGGAAACATTCGGAGCAAACCTATAATAAGTTGCAGTGCAAAACAGCATACATTCAACATATTTCTTGCTCTGTTCTCGGTTTGTTTTTGGATTTTGTAATTGAAATTTTCTGAATTATATGAAGTTTTTTAGAGTAAAATAAGAGTCTGAACACCGAAATGAATCGGAAGAATCATG
The DNA here is from genome assembly GCA_026543055.1 of Argiope trifasciata. Classification (NCBI taxonomy): domain Eukaryota; kingdom Metazoa; phylum Arthropoda; class Arachnida; order Araneae; family Araneidae; genus Argiope; species Argiope trifasciata. The sequence goes on from JAPMOQ010008497.1 coordinate 1,082,181, forward strand.
CAGAATTTACAGCTATCAATTAAGTTGCTTCATTCAGTTCTTTCTTGCTGCAAATATCTCCATTTACTACATTCGTTTTTCATTCAATGCTTCATTATTTCTCTAATATAAGAATCAGTGAGAACGATTGATCTAAATATACATAATCAATGGTAAAAGTAATGCAGTTAGCTTGAATACACTTTTTCTGTATATACCTGACATTAATGTCGATCATCCATTGCTAGGATGTTTAACAATTTCATTTTAGGGAACAGTATTTCGATTAAACCAATTTGACACCGATTCCAAAGCACTTGTGATTTCAAGAACCAGTTATAAATGAGCTAGATTCTTTTTGCTAAAGTTTTTAATTTTCAGAGCTAAACTTCAGTGATATAGTATTTTTTTTTCAAAAGAATAAATTTAGATGGTTTATGTAATTGTGCTTATTGCCTTGGTAGAGCCAGCTTGAAGGAATACAATCTAAATTACTTTAAACATTCATTTTTTTTTTCTTTTTTTGTTCTCTAGATGATACTTTACCGATTTTTCTACGATCCTCGATTGAGTCGTGTGAGATCTTTTAGAAAAAAGAGGTCGAGGACTATAAACATCCCGAATAAAATAGTGAAGTTTCTAATGATCAATTTTTAATCAAAACCATTTTCGTTAACGTTAGATATCATAGAAGCAGTATTGTCAAGATGGAGATCATCCTTTTCTTGTAGGTCAGAATTTTATTTAGTCAACAGTTGCATATCTAGCTCCTCAGTTTTAAAAGTATTTCTCACACTGGGTCGGCCTTCTGGGGGGTGCGGCTGCTGCTATGCACCCGGCTCAGCAAGTAGGGGGGGGGGAGTCCCAACGTGATTAAGAGATAAAATAGTGTTCTGAACAACAATAATGTTACGCATACTGAAAGTCTACAAGTTTCTTACCTTTTGGCTGGATGAGCATTGACTGACGCCTTTATTAGGCAACGAACGCAGTCATATATATATAAAAAAGGCTGGAAAAGTTCATTTATTAATAAGGAAATCCCTTTAGGCATGTTAAGATAGAGCAGCGTGCCTGGCGTCTAGAAGTCGAAGCTGAGGCTGGATTCATATTGAGTAAATCCTCAGCGATCTACTTTTTTTTCTATATCTAATATAATATATTCTATGCTTGCAGCTGTGTTTATATTAAGTTGTTCAATCAAAAAGTAGAATGATGATAAATTAATCGATCAATTTCTTGCAATGCACATTGCATTAATGCTTCGCCGACTACGACCGGGATGAAAGGGATTAAGGAATTAGTTTAAATGGAGCAGCAGATGGATTTGGAAACATACTTTTACCGTATATATTATAGTCTGGTGCAAATGTGCAAAATGTTATAAAGTAAGTATATTTACAGTCACTTACCTCACCTACTAGATAATAGTTTATTGTAAAACATTTATTGATGTGATCATCATTTTATAAGCCGTTTAATAATGTTCAAGCCAATGAAATACTCCTCTCGGTGTCAAAAAGGAAAATTATCCGTAACGAAAAAAGTAGAAAAGATAAATTTCAAAAATTCCCAATTAGATCTTTTTTTTTTTTTTTTTTTTTTGCTACGAATTAATTGCGGCAATAAAACTGTTTCAACTTCAGAAGTTACAATTCAAACTTTAACAGGGGAAAAAAAGTTTCATGTTGACTGCACGATCTTGCAATGAAAATGTTGAAACGGTGAAAATTGTCGAAGAACCGTGTGTTTATAGAAATGTGATTGAATCAGAAAATAATTTCGAAAATGACAATAACAAACATGATCAAGAGAGTAAAACTCCTGAGAATCAAGGGAGGATAATCCTGTTTATGGCCAAGTAAAATGACTGATAAATTTAGAATGTTTGTGTTAAAATCGGACCTGAAAGCATAAAGCATAAAGGAGTTTTTGCTAAAAATGCTGAAGGCAGATCATTTTCATTACGTACTAATTTTAAAAAATACAAATGGTGAAACACAACTTTGCAGCTTTTTAAATAATTCAAAAACGCAAGGCTCCGCATTTTACTTTTGTTGTACACTTTTTCCAAAAGAAGAGAAAATTACCAAACTACACGATTTATATATGGCTATAATACTTGGAGAAAACTGTTAACTGCCAAGATCATGAGCGTTCCAGTCGTCATTTTAATTCGTTTGTTGCTTGTAAAGAATTATTAAAAGGGCTAAATTTATGTTCGACTATTGATAAAACAAATCCATGCCAATACAAAAAAAGGAACTGCATGACTTAAATTACAATTTTAAAGAATTGTAGATGTGATTCTATTTTTAGCATGTGATAATCTTCCACTGCCTGGAACCCACGAAATAGGAGGATTTCCAGTAATAATGGAAATTTTTAAAGTGTAAACGTATGACTAAATAAATTCGACTTTGTGCTACTGGATTATATAAACAGAATAAAAAGTTCTCCCTCGCTAAACTGTCAGTGATTTAGTTCATACATTACAAGATCAAATTATTCCATTGCCAGTTTCTATAATAAATGCTGAATCCTCTTTCTAGAAATTTAAATTAATAAAGAATTATCCTCGGTTAAGTATACGGAAATGCTTAAACGCTTTTGCTATACTAAGAATCAAAAAAGAAATTTCATGGTGTAATTAATAGCAAAAACAAAATCACGCATTAAATAAATATGCAGTAGTAATAAACGCTCTGTTGTTGTTTTTACTTCTCAAAAAATCTAGGGTCCCAAATGGTTTTTTGCACCCGGGCCGCTTCATAGAGAAGGCCGGCTCTGTTCTCACATATCCAGTGATCGAAGAAACAGATGGTAAATCACCGTCAAAGGCTTTGTAAACATTTAATGCAATGTAACACAGGTGCAAGACACCCACAACACAAAAAATATATCTTTCGCCATGTTCTACAGCTTTAAATAAAGTTTTCAAATAAATCGCAAAATTCGCAAAGTAAGCATCGAAAGCACTTTAGCAAATCTCAATGAATAATGATTTTGCGATAGGGTTTTAGTATTAATTATCATTATTATATTGTATTATTAGAAATCTATTGTCTTATAACTCAGCGTTTTTTGTAGTATTATAGTAATATATTGTTATAAATATATTATTTTGGAACGTAAGAATTTGAGCTCTATTATTGCAAAACAATGGAAGTGAAATAACTTGTACAACAATAAATCACAAAATAAAAACGATTTAAAAATATCTAATATGAATATAATATGTAACAGACTACTTGAAATATTATATTTAATTGTATATGAAATATCAGTTAAAATTTCCCAATGAAATATTTATAATTTCTCACTGAAAGAATGTCAATAGATTTCCAAATAATTTGAAATTTTCTTTAAAAATATTATATAATGCTTTAATTTAAATGTGATCAGCCACTTATTCATGCTACCTGCAAAGATTAAAATTCAGAATTCTTTATACTGCCTGAATATACGAAAATTCTATACATATATTTTTGTTAAATTACGTCCCGGTGAACTATGAAGATTAATACAGATTCTTCTTTATTTTATAAATAAAAATGAATGTCTGTATGTCTCTTATGCGCTACCGTACCGCTCATTCCTTTGCGATATAACTTTGGCCACTTATTGCATTTATGGGATGGTTATAGGCATAGTAAAATTATCTAAGATATAAAAAATATTTCTGGATCTATTTATCGCATCTATTAACCAATGATTAATGAATCTTTGTTTGTTTGTACCTTATGCGCTGCCGTGCCACCCATCCGATCGCGATAAAACTTTGACTACTTATTACTTGCTCTTTTAATGTTCGGACTGAATCTAAAAAATACACGTTTTTCTCATAGTTGTATGCTTACGAGTCGGGCAGCCAAGGAATTTATTTGTTTTTGCTGAAAACCGGGAAAAAAACTGCCTATCCAAAAGCTCTTGAATAATTAAGTAAGAAAGGATAGAATAGAATAAATACTATTTACACTTTTCCTTTATATAGCATTCGATTTCGGAGAACGTATTCATTGTCGATGTGAAAATAAATGCTATTTTTTCTAAAATTTTCTAATTAAAAAAGACAGTTATTTTAAATTTCAAACGATATTTCCAAAATTATTTCTTTCGTGGTAGCAACTCTCCGGTTACCAGCTAGTAAGAAATAAAGCCCAATTAAGAAAAAAAATTTCTTTCTTGCGATGAAATACACTTTATCTTATTTATTGAGAAATGTCAAAATTGCTGTTTATAACTTAAATTTTGAATAAGATTCAATAAAGCTCATTTATTAATTTTTGGAATACACTCCTTAAAAAAATAGCTTCAACATGATATTCTTTTCCATATAACTCACAAGTGGAGTACCAGCATCCTGGCGTAGGGGTAGCGTGCCTGTCCCGGTTCGGGCATTGTTATTCTTCTGTGTCCTACCTGTGAGATGTATCAATGTGCCCCCTGTAAAAGGGGGATGTGCAAGCGAATGTGTGTGTGTTTCATCTTCATTTGAGCTGGAAGTCAGACTTCTGATTTCGGGTGCTCTTTGGTATTTACCCTCAGAAGCTACTGCACTCCTTTTCCGTGATAACACGGATATGACATCATCAACATGTAGGGTAAATCCTTTTATTGTTTTTTTATCCTTTTCCAAAAGGCTACAAATATTTACTCCATTAGTATACCACCCACGAAGAAGAAAATTAAAATACAGAACGATTTCACAATTAGCATTCACAAGAATATTTCAAAATCAGTTGCATACCTGCAATTGCGTCATCTTTACCTGGAACGTGATTGCAATTGAAGATTTTTTTTTATTGCATAACAAGACGTAATAATGATTCAAATGCTTTTTTTAAATAAAAATATTTATTAATAGTTTTAAAAATTCGTTATTGATAAAATTTTAGTTCCGTTTTTATCTAAAAATTTAGAATTTGAAATGTCAGTAGAATTTGATTTTAAAAGTTAAAATTTTATTCATGTTTGAACTGATGACAGAAAATTTTAATTTTGAAATTTAAAAAGAAACAAGGACTTTGAATAATGGGCTTAACATTTTAGTGAAAATTAATTAATTAAATTCACTAAAAATTGATTGAGTTAAACTAGTTACAAGTATGCATACATCCAAATAAATATCTTCTAAATTGTATTATGTGCTTAAATTAATCGAACTTCGTTTTACTTTTGTTGCAAATGTTGTGAAAATTTAATTTCTGATGTAAAATTACCGATTAAATTAGAAGACATTTATTTTTTGATAGGCTACTGGTGACGTAACGACATGATTTTAAATAACGAGAAAGTATTGATTCGAACGAAAGAACTTTTTGGTCTCTCTATATCCAAATAACTCTGTTCTTAACCAATTTGTGTTTTGAAACATAAAAATACTTCATCACTCTTCGTTCTTTAAAATTTTCTTTTTATGCAGCAAATTCATTATTATTTTCATTTATAAACAAAAATTTAAATACGCATGGCGTTATAAAATGCATATAGTTTAAATATTTTTCTACAGTTCGTTCATGAACTCAGGCATTGGCCTTATATAACTTAAATTTCTTGCCTGAAAGTCCAAATTTATTTGATGTCGTACGTAATTTGTTAGGCGAGAAAATACAATAAACTTAGAAGTATAAGGTTCCAAAATGTAGTCAATGAGAATCAAATTCTATCACATAAATTCCAAATGTTTTTCTCAAGTCATTCTAAGGATTTAGAACAAGAAATTTCACCATATATCATCACCAAGAAATACACCAGGCTCTCGAGATTAAATTTTACTCCTTAATCTATTCGGCAATGCTAAATATTATTACTATCACTAGCTGATTTAATATTATTAATGTTAAATTCAACTCATTAACCGTCTTAAAACGAAACGAAATCTCAAAAAAATCACATACATTCAGAATCCCACTTTTAGCAAAAATTGCTATGATTCTTTTTCCTTTTTCCCCAAGATAAATTATTCTCAAATAGGGAAAATTACTAACTTTTGTCCACAATACATTCAAATCCCTAATCTTAACTTTCTATCAGCGATCATGATATAATACAGTCCCGAGTATCCAGTTTACGACTATCCAGTCTAGTTTTCTATTATTGTAATTAAATGAGGAAGGCAAAATGTCTATTAAAACACCTATTAAAAACTTTTCAGAACCAACGCATTTTAAGTTTTAACTAAGTATATAGTTTCAATCTGAGTAATCATTTATCAGTGAAAAATACGTTCGAGCCAGTTTTCTTAAGAATTAGGCCTGCGATTTACGTTACTGTTTTATTTATGTACCCAGCATTTAAATTGCGCATTACAGAAATACAGTCGAATCCGGTTAATTGGACCGAATCTCAAAGAACCGAAACAAATCCTATGAACATAAGTCTAATATTATTCGCTTATTTGAACCAAAATTCCGTTTAAACGGACCAAAGAACGTGGCAGGGAAGATGAAAAAGAAGCCACAAGTCGCCTGTGTGCAGCAGGAAGTCCGAAAGGGAAAAGAACCATTGGGAGGTGAGTAAGCCCTTTGTTTTTTAGAACGGGCAGCTCGGTAGTAAGTTCTTCAAACGTTGACTTGAATTTGATAAAAACTTTTTTATTGTGCTTCGCATGCCGAGTATCATGTAGATCGTTTCGAAGAATTTGTTTGTAAATTTATTTTTCAATGAATAAAGTTCATAAGCAACAGTAGTTCTTGTTTGTATGTTTGCCATACGCGTGTACCTCACAATAAAGGTCATATGACATTTTAATATATTACGTATAGCACGTCTCGTCTTGTAACATAGGGCATGTTCGTGTAATCGGACCAGCCGGTTATTAGGACCAAAATGATCGCGTCCCGATGTGGTCTGATTAACCAGAATCGACTGTATATGTTAAACTGTGAACAGTTCATATCTACAAACTTACCTTTTCACTAATAAATTATGGAAACGTACAGTGCAGTATACATATTCTACAAGTACAGTGCCTTTTATTTTAACTTGACATGTTACTGGCAACTGCTTCTATGATTCACCGGGCCGCATCTGTATTAACGTTGAGATAAATAAAAGGCTTCATATTCAATGAGAAAATACATATTATAACAGTGAGCTATCAATAAAAACTTTGTCTTCTGGTATATTGGTGGGCATAGACTCCGGCTTATTTGTTATCCGGCAAGTTCTTCTGCCGCTTCGGATATTCGGGAGTGTAACTGTAGTTATTTTTCAAACAGAACCATATTTTAATATGGAAAGAATTTCTAAGTTTAACTTTTTACATATTTCAATTATAAAAAGGAAAATGAGAACCTTGGACATTTAAGATATTAACCTTAATTTTGAAAACCCATCTGATCAAATCAGAGTATCATTTCGATCAGCAGCTGCAGAAATCAATAAACATTTGGTATGAAAATAAATAAATATAAGAGAAAGAATTTATAAATGATAGTTGGATGGAATATTTCTCTAACTGTAAATATATTACCAATTTTGAATTGCAAATGCAGTTTTACTGAAAAATCTTTAAAGTTTTTTCATTCTATTAAATTTAGTTCCTCTTTATTGTATACATAACACTCCTCTTTACTGTATACACACATAATTGATCAAAATCAGTGGTAGGAATTTCACAGAATTTTGGCATACATTCCAATAAAGATGTCATTATCGCACAAATTTGTGGATCTTGAGCAAAGCCAAGAACCATATTGTCAGAAATGAGGTTTTCACAAGTGCTGAAATTTTTGCTTTCAAAAATAAGCTCCACCCTCCTTTATTGCATAATTAAGAAAATCGGTATTTAAATATTAATTCTAATCAGAAAACAATACAGCAAATTTCTTAATTATTTTGCTACATTTTTTTGGTTTATTTTATTTATTTTACACATATTCATTCACCCAGTCCATTCTAAATTTTACAGGAAATTGCAGTTTTGGTGCAAAGACAATATAAGTCAAATTACATTAATCTAACTAGTTGAATTTTTTGATTGTCCACTTGATAGACACTATTCCAAAAGGCCAAACAAGGTTAATCAAAATCTTGATATAAAACTGTTTGTTGATTACATATGTTGTTAATAAATTTTATTGGCTTATTGATAACATTTCTCTTTACATAAGGGAAAGCTAACATAGCTTTCAAGCAATATAAAATCATGATGATCTTTTGATTTTTATAATGTAAAGTTAGTTTATGTTTCAAATTTTCTATGTAATCTGATAATATATTAATTTTCCTAGTATAGATAATGGAAATATAGCAACATTAATTTTAGAAAATAAACAAATATTTATTTTAATAAAGGACTAGAAAATGGAATTATTTTTATACATAATATTGGAATATATTTTCATAAATAATATAATGAAGCATTTCCATAGTGCTTATTTTTTACTAAAAAGAAGAGAAATTAGAAAATAGATTTAAAAGTTTATCATTGAAAAATCAGTGAGGCGATTTTTCTTTCCTTGAATATTTTTGATTATGCAGAAGTATCAAGTTCTGCACAGCAGTAAGTGTTGATTGCTCATTTTGTCCAGTTACTAAATGGCGGTCTATTACAACATGAACTTCACCTGGTTCAGAACCTAAGCAAAATAAAAAAAATTCTGTTACTTCATTCGAAATGTTTAAAAACATTTAAAATAAAACAGCTAATGTATATATATAAAATTAAAAATGATAATAAACTTTAAAAAAAAAAAGAATTTAGTTAGTATGAAGATCTTACAGCTGTAAGTTGCTAATTTGTCTTTTATCAAATCTTCAGGAATAACAGGAATAGTTTCAAAATCTGGGCTTTTTGCCATTTCAAAAATGGAGGGCTAAAAGTAAAAATATTAAATTATGAAACTACATTATAAAAACCATCAGCACTATATATAATTTTTTTATGTTAGGGTTTGAAGATTCTTATTCTATCATTTGATAATAATGAACACATAAATATTACAATAGATCCCAAATAATTTAATCACATATAAATGAAGATCCCCTCCCTCTTATAATATTGAAATTTTAATAAATGAATCACTATCTGCTTTTTAATTACCAACTGTTGCCAAAACTGACTAGATTTAATTTAGATAATTTTAATTTTTTCAAAATTAAATTATTTTCAAAAATGTTAATTTAAGACAAATGTAATTCAAAAGATAAATTTTACATTTGATTATTTTTTAATTAGGAATAAGCTGCTTGAAGTTATTTCTTAATACAATAAAATTTAAAACACACCATAAAAGATATTGAAACAGAAGTTTCTAAATTTAATGATACAGAGCAGTTACATCATTATAATGATACTTTTAAATAATATCCTTTTGTTGACTTAATAGTATTATTATTAAATTTCCTAAAGTAAAAGTGTACTGATTGATAATAAATTTTAAAATAGTTCAAATTAGAATGTTAAAATAGAACACAATGTTTTGCAAGCAGAATTTACTTAGGGGAAATGAATTTATTCTTGGGATTTACTTTAAAAGTATGCCAAAAGACTAAATGAAAGACAAAGATTTTTAAAAAAAGAAAGAAAAAGAAGAAACCCTGAGTATTTTGCATGAGCATGATGCATAATTTAAAACATTATTATGACACAATTTTCAAATACTTACACAGTTGGGGATAAGAGAAATAACATTAAGTGACATTAAACCTATTATATTTTAATTATTCTTAAGGGTAATCATAAAAATTAAGCTTCCTCATCATATGGGTAATTAGATTAAATTGATAAAACCAGATTACTGCAGATAGTATGGTCAATGTGAGCCATATCATTATTATTATTACCATTACTAAACACTATCATTTCAAGCATCAAATTGTTATAAGGTGATATGATCTGTCATCAATGAGGTATCAATAATCAATATTTGTGTAAAGTGCAGCCATTGGAAGTGAGAACCTGCTTGTTTATACAACAATTTTTTTTTTTTTCATCCTCTTACTTGAGGTTCAATCAGTTTTCTGTATTTGATTGAAAAGATAGCAATCATAATTAAATATTCTCTAGCCCTTAAACATTCTGTCAAGATGATAAAAACAGATCAAAGTAATTAATGTAGTTCATTAATGGATATCCTGGTTTAAATTTAATATATAATCAGATTTAACAATCTAAAATTTTTTGCTCAGATTTCATCTAAAATGAATTTCAATAAAAATATTTTTAACTGTTTTAATAAAAGCTTCCATTAAAAAACAAACATTCCATAAAATGATATCTGTTAAGATAGTATAATAGTATAATGTTAATGAAATCATCTGAAACCGCAGTTTCATTTAAATTTATTTAAATTATTAGAAAATAAGTATATTACACTTAATCTGTAAATATATGTAAGTAAAAGAAATCATTCAAATATCTTTCAACAATTTTTAGCAGCATCTAAATTATATATAATGGTCTCTATATTATGAACTTATCAATATTTTGGTCAGTTAATTTCGTTTAAAAGTTAAGGTGGGTTCACACCAGGCTTTTTATTGCCTGCAATAGAAGATCACACCTACTTCTGGAAAATCACGTGACTAGTATGGGACAATGGCAAATAATTGTCTCATCAGGATAAACATAGTCCGCGTCGTCTTAAGTGTTCACACAAGGACAATGCCGGCACAACTGCAGAGAGATGTTTGCGGACAAAAATAAACCTTGTGTGAACTCACTTTTATGCAAATGAGCTAATTAAATACTTGTTATAGTTATAAATATAGTTTTGAACAAAAAAAAAAGTTAAAATTTATAAAATAATCTACAACACAGATATCTTTTTAAAAAGACTTTTCACTTAAAATTTGAAGAATAAAAATATAAAATCTAAAATATTTTGAACTACTAAAAATAAATTTTGGCCATATGAGTAATTTTGAGTTAATGTTTCTCCACTCTTAAAAATTTAGAATAAGTTATATAATAATGTCAGAATACTCACAGCAGTAAGACTATATTTGGAGAAAGACCATTTATTTTCATCATCAGCAGAAAACAGTCCAGCAACACCCATTCCAATAGCACATATTGGCTCTAAGAAAATATAAAAAAATTCATAACTAAAAAATAATTAAATAAAAACATTACAGATTTTTTATACTATTTACTAGCAAATATACAAAAATTATTATAAGTCATTAAATAAAATTATTAAAGCTAAAAATTTCATATTCAAATTTAAATTTTAAATAAACATTATGACATAATTTTAAATATATGTTATTTAGGAAAATACAATAAAAAAAATAAAGAATTATTAAAACATCAGATAAATTTTATAATATTCTAGCTACTACCTAGAGTGTTGCCGCTTTTTCAATATTTGTTTTGAATGTCTATAATAATAATAAAATGTATTTTCCTTTTTTTCAATATCTTAATAAAGCATGTTATTTAAATAAACATATTTTTTACTTTTCCTTTTATTAATTACCATGAAATTAACATTCTTCTAAAATCATTACAAAAAAGTCCCATCTTATATAGAATTTTTTAAAAATAAAATTATATGATAATTGATAGCTCTAAAAATATAAAACATTGCATTGTCATTGCCAGTATGACACTGTGAACATTTTGCTCTCAACAAACAGTTAAGAGCAAAAGAAGTTAAATAGAGAAAAAATGAAATTAAAGAATCATATTTTTGCTTGCATGTCAATATGTAAAACAAACAGTTTTCATATCACATTTTAAAAATGCAAATACCAAAATTGAAAAATAATTTTGGTATGTGATTTATTACCAATAACAAACAGGCATAAGTAGAAATTGGTCAATATAAAAATATAATAGGCAAACAAATTTTCTCATATTGTATAGCAAATTTATTCCTGAATAAGTCTTAAAACAGAAATGAAGCAAATGCAAAATTGTTTTTATTTCGTTTAAATCTCATATTTAATCCTTCTAAAGAAACGGAAAAATAAGAAACATAAAAAAAAACATAGATAATACAAATCAATAATCATAACATACTTTTATCTTTAATAAAATTTTTCAATATCTGTCCAAGATCTTTATCAGCACTAAGATCAAATGCTGCACCAGGTGAATGAGGTATCAACAGACAAGAATACCTATGAGCTATATAAAAAAAGAACAATTTAAAAAATGTACATTAAAAACGAACATCACTGAAAAATTTAAAAAAGAAAATGATACACTTTACATCATATCATGCTATCATAAAATTATCTAAAGCAATAGCACAAAATTCTACATGTAATACATTAAACAATTAATTATAAAGTATGCAAAATTATTCAGTACAAAATACAATAATCAATATAATGTGAGCATCTTTAAATACTTTGAATTTTACTCCACAGCAACTCAGAAATCAAAAATTTTGTGTGAATAAAAATGCACTGGGGGTAAATATATTTCATAAAAGTACTTACGATCAATAGTTTGAAGGCTAATAGGAATAGCCAAAGGCTTCATCCGAAACTCATTCAACCATCTCCTACTTTGATCATCCTGCTTAATAAACTCTAATGGTTTTCCCTAAAATTTGAATTAGTAATTTACTAAGTAAATTAACTGCACTATAATTTCCCAAAAATGAAATTTAATTTTAATTGAATTTGTTCAAAAAATAAATAGCTTAATAAAAAGGACACTTCATAATTTGTTAAAATTTTTTTAGCAATCTCAAATTTAGTTGATGCATGGCATCTAAAATAATGACATAAAGCCAAGTCTATATATTTTTTAAAAAATCAGCATTTAGAAATAATAATAGCTAGTTTATTCAGATAGCAGAACTATAATATTTCCATACCCCAGTGATATACCAGTGATTTCCATACCCCAAAATATATTCTTTTCTTATTGTCATGCAATAAGACCATTTCTGTTATTAAACACAAATGGCTTGGTAAAAATGCAAAGTAATAATTATTGATATGTACAACTAATAAACACAACAAAAGAATGAATTTCAGCTATTGTTCCACAGAAACTGTGAAATATTATTTGCATAGGGCAACATTTGCAGATTACTAACAATATCTAAATACCAAAGCTATTAGTTACCTATAGGCAGTAAGACTTAGATGAAACTAATGATAATTTTCTGAAAAACCTTCTTTCAAACTGATAAAATTATGGAATGTTATTTCTGAAATAACAAAGTTGGAAAACTTCATTTGGGAAAAGTCCTTTTTTTATAGGGAAGGGGGGGGGGTCTATTATGCAAAAAATACAGTAAGAAAGAGTTTTTACAGTTGTTGGAAATTGAAACTTTCAAATAAGTTTGCTACATTTTTTAAAAGTGAAATTCAGTTTACAAATCTTTATTCTCTGAATTGATTATCCTTTTACATGGAGTCTTGTTCTAAATTTTTTTTAATTTTAGCTAAAAAAATGTTTTTTGTTAATTCTTAAAAGAATAATTTTATTACAGTTCCAGTGAGTGAACACTGTTTAATCCAATCATAAGACAAAATGATAAACATAAATTATCTTTAGGTCACCTCTAGGGAAGATACATAAATAATCAACCAGTCCACTATTTTTTTCTTTTGATACTATCAACTTGAATTATTGCCTTTGGCATTTTATTTTTATTTATTCCATTCATATGATCATTTGAAGAAATATTTCTGTTACTTATTTATTTTATTTTAATTAGATTTGTATTAAGATCTTTCATGAATTAGTTATCTAGATAAATATAAACTATAAATGATAAAATTATACAGTTTATTTTTCAATGTGTATAGTTCACATTTTATGAAATAGTAATATTTGCATCTCATTTAACAAACCATAGGAATTTTTATTAAGTTTAAGAATTACATACAAAATCTTTAAAATATCAAGAAATTTGCTGATAATGCCAAATATATTTTACAAAATGAATTTTAAAATAATGTTAATCAACTTTACTTACACCAGGGGTTGAAATTTGAACAGTAAAATTTGTATGCAGTAGTGTAAAAGACTGAATGAAAGATTGTGCTGAATTGCCTGAAAAAATATATTAATCATTTATACCACTTATAAATAATAGTAAGAAAACAAAATTATTTACAACTAGTATCACATTCATTATTATTTCATGTCATATACATATCAATGATATTTACTTAATTTTAATCCTTTGTATTCAAAAGATGTTTTAAGTATGTTTGATCTTTTTTTTAAAAAAAAAAATCAATTAAATACTAAAGGGAGCAATGAAAAGTAGAAATATTAAAACTTAAAGTACAGAACAGAAAAAAATTTATCAATTTAAAAACTGCTGAATACTTTCAAATTAATTTTCAGCTATATAATTTGCTTCAGAAATTTTTTTATAAACAATCGTTGCAATAAACTTTATCTTCAAAAAATGATCTGAGTCATTATAAAAATATTATTTAAATAATCGCAAACCAGTACATTAAATAAAATATTATAAAAAAACATATATTAAATTTTAGTTTTTTAGAACTTCTATAAAAAATGTAGTTCAAAATTGAATGAATCATTAATAATTAATGAGGCTTCAAATTATTAAAATAAATTTTAATTAAAACTGAAATATGTTTATAACTTCATAAAAATTTGCTCACATATATCTTGTTACTTACCGTCTTTGTTCTGGCTTAAAACAACCAAACAATTATGACGGGCATTAGCCATAATTTTTGAGATATCTACAATGTCCAAACAGCATATCTAGAACAAATAGAAAAGAAAAACCACAATTCCATTGAATTATATGAAAATTAAAAGAAACGCCCCTTGAGATAAAAATATATATACATATAATCAATATTTTAAAAACCTGAATAAAAGCCCTTTTTTATATAAATCTGGATTTTAAAGAAAACAGACTGAAATTTTATTAAAATTGCAATAAAAAAATTTTCAGTAACAAAACCTTGTTGTCAGATCTTACACAAAAATAAACATCACCCAAACAAATTTCATATTCGGAAACCGGTGTTGCCAGATATATTGTTTACTTTAACACATGTTTAAGAATAAAATATCTTTTAGTAAAACAATTTTACCTAACAAATATTGCTTATTCCCATCGATATTGAATTTCAGAGTCAGATCAATAAAAGCAGCAAGCGTTTTTTTGACATTCATGAACCATTTTTTTCATAAGGAATAATTTTACCCCTATTTTAGAAAGTTCATTTTTTCCTCTTTAGACAAATTTCGTGACGTTCTTACTTTTTTTTTAGCGCGGAATTTCATACGTGGCCTTAACTGTTGATGTATGACAGACGCTAATATTCGTGAAGTTCTGGTTTAAAAGTTAGGTTGTGATCACGTATTGAAGAGCATCGTAAGTTATTTTAAATTTATTATTAACATTTCATGCTATCTGTAAAATTACACTGCATTTCTGGTTAAAATCTCGAGGAATTTGAATTTCATTGTAAAACACATGTAAAATATTCTTTTTTAATGCATATGATTTTTGTTATTTGTTTTCTGCTAAGCATTTCTTTTTAGTTCAAGCGGCAACTCGCAAAATTGCAATGATTTTGAAGCATGTAAGTTTGAAAAACGGAAAAACTTATTCCTATGTCTGAATTTCAAACATTAGCTCAAATTTTTTAGTCTTTATTGCCATATTTTTTTCTTTCGTTTAAGTAGAGTGTCTGTTGATATTAAAAATTATTTCCTTTTGTAGATTATACCGAATTTATCGTAAAAAAACTTTGCTTTATCAAGTAATAAAGATATCTGGAGTTAATTGTGTTTTCGCTTTCATTTCAAACATAGTGAGTAAAACAGGAGATTGCCTCCTGTTTTAGTATTTTAACGAATTTTAAAGATCAGATTCATTGCGAGGAAGTTTTTTGATTACATGTAATAGTGTGTTAATAGTAAAGTTTTTACCTGTTTTACTTAAAATTTATGTATGGGTATTTTCCATTCTGAAATTTTAAAATGCATTTTCTTGTCTGTATGTATTTTTTTTTTAATTTCAAAAATTTTACTGTGTTATAAGCATATGTATATCTTCATTTTTTCTTAACTCCTAATTACCTATTAGCATTAGAAAAAAAAAATAAAAACTTTAAGGAGAATGTATATTTAAAAAAAATCTATAAATAATGGTGCATTAAAAGTCATGAGATAAAAAAGTTTACACCCTTCCAGATTCGTATAGAATAAGATTGAATGCATCTATAAAGTTCCTGGAAATGGAACTTTCATATGTTATTTACCTAGATTATCCAACCATTTTTTTTAGCTGTTTCTGATTTCTTAGATCCATTCTATTGCACTAATGAGATACATTACATAATGAAGTTGGAAACATGCATTGCTAACTAACTTCAAATATTTATTAATGAGGAGTTATATGAACTATATAACTCTCTTATTATAAAACTGAATTGTCTCATAATAAGTTATGCCAAAGCTGAACTAACAGAATTAGATCTAAAGTTGCCTTGTCTAGTTCCTAATTACTGTCTCATTATGCTTACTTTAATGGCTATATTTATTCAGCTTAAAATTTCTTATGTCATAAGTAGTTCAGTTAAACATTTTTGGATTGCTAAATAGGAGTGTAGAATCGTACTACTTTAGGGGAACATTTTAGTCATTTTCATAGGTTACAAAACACCTAATTTCAGTTTTATTCTTTACACAATTTTCAATATTTGAAGAAAATCTTTTGCTTCTATGGAAGCAAATGTCTAAGGTAATTTTTTTTTTTTTCAAATTTTAAAAAGATAAAAATGTTAAATAAAAAATATATATCTTTAAAATCTTACATCTGTATCACTATGGTTCCTTTTTTTTTAGAGCGAGATACATTTAAATAGCTATTTTGGACTTATAATTATTTTTATTTAATTGTTGTCAGATGTTTCGTACTACTACTTTTTTTTTTCTATGTGTGTAATGTAATTTGAAATAGCTTCTCTATTTTTTTTAACACATTTTTTCTCTGTTAAAATGTAATGCAAACTTTTTTCATTTTGTGCATGTATATATGTATATGAATTGTAATTTAAGAATTGAAGGTGGTACTCCAGTATAAAATTTTTTTAATTTAAAAATTTTCTAACACTTTTCTAATTTTTCCCTGATTTTGACATTTTGATAAGTAAAGTGTGTGGGTATAAGCAATTTTTACATTTATCATTGTTAATTTTTGTATAAAAAATAAGCTATATAATTAAGAACATTTTTATTTGTTTTTGAAAATTTTCAGACTATGGCCATTTCCAGAAATATTATTCTTTTAGTGGGTTTACTGGTGTTTGTTATGTGCAGGGCTGTTCCAAATCCAGATGGTAGTAAAAGAGTGCATGATAAGGTAACATTCTATTAAAATATGCAATTTTAGCTTTTTATTTTAAAATTTTTATTAATTGAGCATTTTTTTGAATTTTTTTTACCAAAAAGTTAATGATTTTTTTTAAATTTAATCAATTTTTATTTTGGAAGAAACAGTTTATTTTACAAACTAATGCTCGATATAACATGCAAATAAATTTAAATGTGTTAGAAATTTTTGAAAATTGGTTATTTTGTTAAAATTATATAAAACTAAATTGATATGAAATTATAATAGGATATTTATTGTAAGTGCAAATCTAAAAACACTTTTAAAAACTAAAAATTGGTAGCATAATCTTTATAAAATTGTATAACTATAATTTTACGTGGATTTATTTTATTTTATAGAATTTATCTTTTTTTTAATATTATGAACAAATTTTAATCAGACATAATTGGGACTTTTTATGTGTAATTTATGTAATAAGTAAATTAATGCGTCCTTCTGAAAGGATATCAAATGTTTGTAACATATGTCATTTTAACAGCCATTGAGTGATGAAAAACATTATGGTGAAAATGAAGCACATAATACCCAATATGACCATGAAGCATTTCTAGGAGAGGAAGAAGCTAGAAAATTTGATGAATTATCCCCAGAAGAAAGCAAAGAAAGGCTTGCCAAAATAGTTGACAAGATTGATAAGGACAAGGTAATTTATTTCTATTTTTTAAAAAGGATAAATTAGTTCTGCACTCTCTGCCAAGAAAAATTTTATGCCCGTTTTAAAAATTTAGATCCTATTTCTTATGTGAAATGAATATATAACTTTAATTTCCTAACTTTTATTAACTAACTTTTTCCTAACTTGTTATATTCTAAAATATTTTCTTATTTCTTGCTCCAAGTCCTGCTTTTTATTGAATTAATTCTACATGCTCTCTAGGAAACTTAAAAGATTTTTGCATTTTCACACTCAGAATAAAGAGATAAAAATCTAATGCTTAGAACATTGTTTTAAGGATACTTCAGATTCCTTTTGTAAATCAATATGTGACAAAGAAATTATCAAATTCTTATAATAAAATCAACAAAGGGACAAATTTCCATCTCTTTTATTCTTGTGTTTTGATGTAGACTGATGAGTTGCTTTTTTTCCTCTCTCTCTCTCTTTCCTGTATACATTTCGGTGCAAATATTTTTCTGTGGTGAAATAGATTTGAACTTCAAATGTTTTTTTTTTTTTTTTTTTTTTTTTTTTTTGCCTTATATTTGCAAAAGTGTGTGGTAGTGTGCTTCCCATGCAGTAAAAACGTTTAATGGAACAAAATTTATTTGTGTAAAATTTCATGCAAAATAAGCCATTCTTTTTATTCTAGTCTTTTGAGTAACAAAAAGACATAAACACATTTAATACTCATTAATATTTTTCTTTTAATATATCCATGTTCTAAGTTGTGTTTAATAATTAAGTCCATAATGGAATATAAGATAATGTGTGGTTTGCATTCTACTTCTTACTCACTTAGTGCTCATGTGCCTCTTCTCCTCTACTGCATATCTATTTTTCAGTTGTTGGTATTTCCACCATTGTTCTAAAATGAACAATAATGGTTGATGATGTACCAGCAATGATGGTTAGGTGTTATATAAATGTTTTTTTAAATATATTTTTTATGTATCAAATTGAAAGAATTTGAAATAAGTTCCCCCTCTTGATTTAGGATAGATTTAAACATTGAAAGAAGAAATAGATTGGCTTATGCTGAGAATAATCACACTTTATAAATTGTATTCTCCATAACCATAACTGCATGTAATTTCTCTTCAGCTGATGGCAAACCTGATTCTGAGTGTTTGTTCACAGTGGTTTGGTAGTTGTCTGTGTTGTGTACTGCCATGTGTGTGCTTTTCCTTATACAAAAATCTATTCAATAAACTAATTATGAGATATTTGTTCTTTGTTACTGTTTTGTAATAACAGCAAAGCATGGTTGGGATATTAAACACACTGGAAAGGAAGTATAGTGCCTGTTTTGTCTTTGTAGTGAGTCATGCAAAAGAAAAATAATTGAAATGGTACATGTGGTGATGACAACACGAGATGCTGTTGAGTGTGAAAAATTTCTCAATATTTGAACCTCTTGTAGGTGATATATTTACTGCAAAAGAATTAGAAAAATACTTGGAAAACAAGGCTGATGAAATTAAACATGTGGAAGTCAAAGATGCAAAAAAGGCTTATGCCTTTCTGTTAACCCTTTTGAAGGATGCTATATTAGCAGCAGCAATGGCAGCAGAATTTTCTACTTGTCAGATATGGACCATTTTGAAACAGAAGCATTTGAAAGTTAGTGTTGCAAGTCAGATACTAGTTTGGAAGAAACTAGCAACCTTTAAGAAACATCTAAATTGCAATAGGCAGCAGCATATCATTGAAGGATTAGCCATTGTTAATGTACTGCGGCTCTTAGATAAAGGATATGGACATAGTCATTTATTTGCTGATGTCATTATCGGCTGACTATGATGTTATCAAGTCAATGATTGAAAATCTGCCAAGCCAAACATGCTGGACTTTGTCATTCAGAAACTATTGAATGCTAAAGAATTAAAAACTGCAAAAAACTCTGAAAATCTTCATCCCTCAGTTTCCTCAAAAGTGTCAATGTCGCTTTTGGTGCTGAAAAACATGAAGTTATGTGTCGTAAATGTAAATAAAAAGTCGTATTGTCAAACTCTGCAAAAGAGAAGTGATTTGTTTTGACACAGCTGCGGACATTAGAAGAACTGTAGAATTAAATCAAGATCAGGTCATAGAACATCAATGGCAGTAACATTCATAATTGGTGAACCTATTGATAATTTCATTCTAGATTTTGGAATATCTGCACGCATGTGTTGTAAAGAAATTAAATCTTATTCTGGAACTGTTATATGTGCTTTGAAAAATGTCTAAAAAATAGAAGGTATTAATACAATATTTGTAAGATTAAATGGCAGAAAAATCATTCTAACAGATATGCTGTATGTGTTGAGTTGAATGGTCAATTGATATCTGTTAAGAACATTCAAAAGACAAGCTGCAGTGTGACTTTTAAGAATGATATAACTATTATTGAAAAGAACCATGAAAAGTTCGAGTTTGCCAGACAATAGAAAAGGATAGTGTGCGAGTCAATTTGAACTCATTTAAGTTTCAATATATGTCAATATATGAATGGTTCATACTGACATATGTGGACCAGTCACTAACCATATTGTGGTATCTCGAAATGTAATATTTAATGAAGAGAAAAAGAAATGTATTACAATTCCAGATGGTTTCTCTGGAGGCAATGATGACCTTGCTGAGGAAGAGGTGACCTCTGAACAAAGTGATGAAAAATTTGAAATTCCCAAAGAGAGTTGTGAAGAAAATACAAGATAAGAAAAAGAATATAAAATTACCTGATAAATTGAATGATTATTTTGTGTATGAAGCTAATGTGTCAACTCTTGACTTTGTATCATTTGAGAATTTAGAAACCCTGCCAATGAAAGAGCAAGTCTTTTAGAATAAAGCTATGAATGAGGAAATTGATCCTCTCAATAAGAATGTTGTTTGGAAGCTAGTTGATTTTCCCAAGGATGGAAGACTGATCTCCTGTAAATATGTGTTGCACATCAATCAGAACAACCTTTACAAAAGCTATGCTGGTCCTTTTGGCTGTGAATTGATTATTTTGAAACCTATGCTCCTGTAATTAATATGAAAACGATTTGTGCTAGCTATAATTATTCAAAAGAATCTTAAAATCTTTGCATTGAATGTGAAGACTGCTTTCCTGAATGGTGATCTCCTAGAAACAATCTGTATGGGAACAACCAATGGGTTATAAGGATAACAGTGGTTGTGTTTGCAAGCTCTTAAAAAGTTTTTATGGTCGAAAGCAAGCATCGAATCAGTGATTTAAAGCATTTCACTGATTGTATAATTCACTTAAACTTCCAATAGCTTAAAATGAAACTTATATTTTTATGAAAAGATCTAAACTGAGTCTTTACATTGAGCACAATAAGTGAAATCCTTAGTGTGCTCTATGTAGATGACCTGTTCATTGCTGGTTCTGATAATTCAGAGGCAAAAATTGTTATTCAATATCTTGGAAATGAAATTGAGAATGAATTTGAGTCCAAGGTTGAAGTTCTTAAGGAATTTCTTGGAGTGAGTTTTGAATATACACATAACAAACTTTCTTTAAGCCAAAAGGCTTATATTGAAAAAATTTATACTTATAATAAAGCTCAATGTGTGTTGGCTCTGTACAGGCTAGACTATTGGACCTACAGCTACCAAATTTGGTATATGTATATCTTGGAGATTGGAAATGTGCATCTTTTTCAAATTTTTAATTAGAATTTGAATTAATCAAAAATTCAGCAAAATTTCAAAGTTTTTCGGCTATAACTGCCAAAAATATTATTGCACAAACATGATTTTTGCATCAATTTAAAGTTTAAAAAATTAGCTTTCTAATGGTATCAGTGTTTTAACATATAACTTAAGCTTCTATTTTTAAAGAAATGTTTTAACCATATTTTTCAATAATATATTTCGGACAAGGCAATAAAATTTAATCTGCCATCATATTGACGGAACTTCAGATTTTTAAAAATCAACTATTATTGCAAATTAAATATAAAAAATATATAACTTTCAGCATGTGACTTGATAAAATAAAATATAAAATATGATAGTTTCTAAAAAAATAAATGCAAAGCAAAGGTTTCTAGAATCGTTTGCAATATCTAAATCATGAATTCAATAAATCTTCTATATTTACGGTAAATCTGATTGAATTTATACAGGATATGCATTTAAATTTTTACCCAATGGCTAATTTGTAAAATATTAGTAATGGGCATATATATTGCTTAGCACTGTTAGCTTAGTCTAAATAAGGTAAATAATTACATTTTCTGTAGCTTGAGTCAAACATTGCATTGATGAATAATGAGCTTTAGATTTCTTCATACTTTACAATGTAACTAAAAAAATTTTAGGGGTCAATAATATTAAAATTGCTGTTTATGAAGATAATCAGTGTGCAAAGTTGTCCTGAAACAAAATAATTTTGCTAGACTGAAACATTAAACTGACATATGTTAGGGATATTGTTAAATTGTTTAATATAGATCTTGTATATGTTTTAACTTAATATTAATATCTAATATGTTTATTTAATTTCTCTTCAGCTGATGGCAACCCTGCTGCTGAACATTTGGTACACAGTAGTTCGGTAGTTGTTTGTGTTGTGCACTGCCATGTGCATGGTTTTCCTTATGATTATTTATTCAATAAATGAATTATTTAGGAGATACTTGGCCTCTGTTGTTGTTTAGTAATAACAATTGTAAAAGAAAAATTTCCTATCATATTCTTTCTGTCTGAAAGAAAATATTTCAAGTGAATTTTTAAAAAAATATTTTTTGTGAATTTCCCCTTCCCAATTTAATCTAGATTATTATTGTTCATTTCAAAAACTGATTTCTATTATTACTTCATTTTATTCTGTGTTAAGTGGTCAGAAGAGCTCTGTTTCTGGGTTCTTTATTAGATGCATTTTGTTTTTAGTTATTTAATTTTAATAATGACCCTCCTCCTTACTAGCATATATAATCAAAAGGGAAGAGAGCTTCCATGTTTGAAAATAGAAAATGATATAAGACTTTCTTCTGTTATAGTATTGCTTTGTTTGAAAAAAAAGTTTTTTTCCCCTATTGTAAAGTTTATTTTTATTTATAAAATTTATTTTATTTCTATATTTTATTATTTTTTTGTACAAGTCATTGTCTTTGCAAATTATATAAAAAATATTATAATTATCTTTTATTATTATATAAATAAATTGTGAATTATATTTATATTATTGAAATATTGATTGTTTCCTTTATCTACTTATTAAATTATTTAGTAATATTTAGGAACTCTTCATGAAGCTGCTTTGTGTAAATTATTAAATAAAATTTCATCATAAATCATATATAAAATCTTGGGCTTCATTTGGAATTTTAGAAGAAATTTGAAAAATGACAATTAAATCAGTTATATTATTTAAAAAAAAAAAAAAAAAAAAAAAAAAAAAACTCTTGTAATTAAATTCATATGAAACTAGAAATTTTTAAGAAATGTGAAATCATATAGTACATAGTTCTTTTGTATTTTCATAGGATGGCTTTGTAACCCAAGAGGAACTGAAAAATTGGATTGAATATACACAGAAAAAATATATTCTTGACGATGTGAACAGACAATGGGAGACGCATAATGAAGCGAAAAAAGATACTTTAGACTGGGAGACATATAAAAAAGTCACTTACAGCTTCATTGATGGTATATTTTACTCAGATATTTAAATTTTATTTACTTAGGCATTGGTTTTTATATTAAAGTAATAATGAATGATTAGAAAGTTTAAAGGAGAAATTTAGTTCATAGTATATTTAAAAAATATACTATGAACTTTTGTTGTAAATTTTATTATATAATTTGCATTTTAATTTTTATTAACATTAATTTTGCATGGCTGTCTTTTAGATGATTAGATATTGAGAATTACATGCTAAACTTGCCCTCCCCCTTTTTTTTGTATAGATGTACAATTTTAAGATAATTTTAAAAAATACAATTTTTATTCCTAGCATTAAAAAAATCACGTACAACATTTTATTAGAAATGTGTTCTTTAACTTTGATTTTTCATCTGTAAATTTATAGAAGTCCTTGAAATTATTCTTTTCTTATACAGAAGATCAAAGTCAGGATGATGATCCTGACATCAAAACTTATAAAGAAATGATGCAGCGTGACAAGCGGCGATGGATGACTGCTGATAAAAATAAGGACGAACAATTGTCAAAGGAAGAATTTGTAGATTTTCTTCATCCAGAAGAAGCTCCTCATATGCAAGATATAGTCATCACAGAAACTATTGAGGATATTGATAAAGATGGGGATGGTAGAATATCTCTGCAAGAATATATTGGTATAGATATAATTTTAAATATTAGTGGAGTAAAATTTTATTTGTACATTTTTTCTTTGTTGTTAACTAGAATTAGAATATTTTTGCTTTTTAAAACTAGTTGTAAAAAAATTATTTACTGATTTAATGTACTCCTAAATATAATTATCCAAATACTCTACCTTTCTAATGTTATATAATATTATGACAATCATTTATCAAACCTTATATTTTAACCATCAGATCAATTAGAAACTCTTAAAGGGGAAAGTCAATGAGAATGTTAATCATTTCGTGATTTGTCGTATTTTATGTATGTGCATACATCCTCAATTGTAAAAATATCTAATGTTATGAAACTTAAAAAAAAAAATTTAATGTGCAGTTTTACTAGCGTGGGATCAAATTGTGGTGACATCTTAATAAGCTAGTAACAGCCACTAGACATCAGCATTCGGTTTTGTCGAAGGGATAAGTTACTGGACAAAAAAATCGCATGTTCGATCTGTGGCGGAATTCAACCTACACTTTCTCACGATTCCACCAACACCACCCCCACCAAAGTTTTAGTTAACTAAAGTATTTGATTTTAATCAAGCAAATAAAAATTTGGGGAATTAGTTTCATTAGAAGTAAATAATCATAAGTTAATTAACTATCTCATTGTCAAAACTAATCTGCATAATCATGTTGAAATTATGAACTTTAAATTATACTAAAAAAGTATTGGAATTATGATTATCTGATATATAACCTTTTGTATTATCGAGAGTCTATTTTTTGTGTATTGAATAGACAGATGTGTTGGTTTCTGAAGTCTATATTTTGAAAAACATTGCCAATAAAAATATATACTTAGATTTACATATTTATGGTTTTCTTGATGTGTAAACTAAACATAGAATTGATGTTTATCAGTACAATACTTTTGAATCAATTTGTCAAAGCTACCTCTCAAATACATGTTGGCTATAAAAAAATGATGGTAGTTCAAATTTTGGAAGAAAAAAAAACTTCTGTTTGTAGAATGTATTTAATGTTTTTTTATAATTAAATTAGGTGATATGTATAGTGGCGGAGAAGATGATGAACCTGAATGGGTAAAAAATGAAAGGGATCAGTTCAAGACTTATCGAGACAAAAATAATGATGGATATATGGATAAAGATGAAGTAAAAGAATGGATTCTTCCTAGTGATTACAACCATAGTGAAGCAGAATCCTTGCATCTCATACATGAAGCAGATGATAATAAGGTAAGAAAAAAAATATTGCTTAGCATTTTATTTACTACTTATAGTTGTGGTAAATGTTTAAAATATTTGTGGCAAATGCAAATACAGCAATGAATTTTCAAACATTTGCTATTGGCTCTTGCAAATTTTTTCCCTTTTTGTTTTGAAATGTAATAAGACTGTTATGAGATATTTTATTGATTATGCTTTTCACAATAAATTTAACCCTTTGCACTCTGATAACTCCTCTCGGACATCATTTTGGCACTTTATTTATTTTTCAATTTTGATTGTTAAAAATGCCTACAGAATGGTAAAATGACACAGATTAATTTTTCAGGGAAATTCAGCTTAAAACTATTATATAATATTGGATCAATAAACAAGTTCTTGCATTAAGTGTATATTTAGGCATCTAACTATTTTTCAGAGATCAAAAAGTTTAATTTTTCTTCTCTTTGTTATTTAAACTATTATATTAATATTTCACACTCTATAAAGGCCTTGATAGTTTAATATCTATATTTTATGTGTTTTTAAATTAATTAGCTTTTTATGTACTTACCAGGTAAAATTGATTGTTGAATTTGTTTAACTAAGATTATATATTTACATATAATTCTATTCCAATCTTTTTTAGATATGAATAGTTCTGAAATTGTTTTTTTACCATTCCTGTCAGTATTCAGTAAAATACTTTATATTTAAATAGTTTTTCCCACCTTTAGTTTTCTCATAAGAAGGTAAGATATCATATTCCTATCACTTCTCATCAGACTTGCAGTAAGTAATTCATGTCATCATCTGTTCTTATTTACATAGGAACAGACAATGGAATTTTTACCTTACTGTTTCTAATTTCAATAATTAATTTTTTAAAAAAATGCATTATGGATGTCTGAACACATTAAAGGTGGGAATCGTAGTACTACGATTTATCTCGCATTACCTAGCTTACTTTCGTCAAGATCCCCCGCCTTTAATGTGTTCAATAAAGCTGGGGATTTCTTTTTCTATTAACATTTACTCAGGAAATAATTTTTTAACACTATAAATAAAGAATCTCATTTTCTGAAATGGAATGAATTTAAAATTATTTATAACAAATTAAATTAATTTTCAATAATATAACCTAATATTTAGGTCTAAAAATTCCAAATATCTTTTTAAAAAATTGTTGTGAAATAATAAGTTAATGTAAAAAAATTTATATTTGGGCAGATGCTGTCACAACCTTCACAATCATGTGTATCACAATCTTCCAATTCATATGCATTTTATAACTAAAAGTAATTTTTGTGAAATTTTTATCTATAGAAATATGATTAAAAATTACCTATATTATCATTATATATTATTTTCTAAGAATATTTTACTCTTGCAGGATAGTAAATTATCTAAAGAAGAAATTTTGGACAATTATGATCTCTTTGTTGGAAGTCAAGCTACAGACTTTGGTGAAGCTTTAACAAGACATGATGAATTTTGAATGAAGTCAAATTTAGTAATGATTGCATTTGAGAGTGAAAACTAGTATTTTATGTGTTTTATTGAAATACCTATGTTGTTGTGTATCTGTGTAAGAGGAAGGCTGTGCCTTTTGCAGTTCTTTTCTCCCTTGTTGTTTTAACTTTTCTGAAACGTGCCTGATAAGCAAAATAGTGGAGATTTTTTCCACTTACCTTGTCATGAAAAAAAGTGCATATACTTACAGCTTTATTTTTTGCCATTTATGGACTACTTAAAATATGTAACTGATTTCTCATTGCTTTAGTTTTTACTAATGAAATGGCATAAAAAGAATTCTCATTTGACTGATCAAAGTAATTTAAAATATATGTATTTCTTTAGTTAGAGAGAAATATGTAAAAAAAAAAAAATGTTTGATATCTATTTAATAGTATTTTATTAATGTTAAATATTTTATTTTAGTTTAATTTATAGATATTAACAAGAGCAGTCTATTTACAATCTTGTTGATTCCTTTTCTTAAAAGAACTACCAAGCTCTTCTACTGCAAATAAATTTTTATGTGTTATTGCATTGTTTTGTTTCTTGTATGATGACATTCATTAATTTAATCAAAGGTTTAACAAGAAAAATTCTGGGAATCAAAAGGCTGATATATTATTTATTGTAGCACTTGTTAAAAATGAAATATTTTTATAGATAAATGGAAGTATTAAATATGTTACTTGTCATGTATTTTTGTATTGAAATACTGTAACAGCTTTTTATGAAGATGATAAAGAATGACATTTATTTCGACTTTTTGTTTTCTGTCTATTTCTATTATTTCTAATTTATCTTTGTTTTTTTAATGATATTATCCCAGATTTCAATTCACAATTTAAAACAGCTTCTACTGATACATATTGTTCTAGTTTATGCTCTGTATTTTGTTGACCTAAGGACATTAATAGTCTTCTGAGAATATTCTATTGGACAAATATATAATAGTTAATTTGTTAAAATACATTAATTTTGTTTTTTACTTGCAAACACCTTCTATTAACTTAGCAAATAACTTTTTAAAAAAAAACTGTCTCTCATTTAGTATTTAAAAACAGTTCTAGTGGCAGAATTCTCAGAGGAAGATTTATCTAAATCAAAATAATATAAAATAAATTATTTTCTGAATTGTATTTGCTACATTAGTGAACACAAAAATAGAATATCTGTGAAAATATTTTAGAGAATATAACAAGCTGTAAAACTATTGAAAAGTGGTTTTAAATTGATATTAATCTGATTAAAAAAATGTACTGTGTAGTAATTAGTTCTGAATGTATCCAATTTAAAAAGTACTTTTACTACTATTAAATTTAAATAGGAGCAATATCATGGTCGTTAGTTCTGAGAAAAATGATATATTGTCAATATACATATCATAATGACCAAGTTTACAGAACTGTAAATTAATATTCTTATTTCGTTAAAATATCTGTATCAATATACATTAGTGTGCAAGACTTAATTCTGTATAAAAGTGTTTGTATAATTACAATGAAAAGGCAGCTCAGTAGGAAGATAATGTATATATAAGTATCAGGATCACCTAGTGATATGAGGGTGTGTAAAATCATTGC
This sequence comes from Argiope trifasciata, assembly GCA_026543055.1. NCBI lineage: Eukaryota > Metazoa > Arthropoda > Arachnida > Araneae > Araneidae > Argiope > Argiope trifasciata. Next base: position 1,110,736 of record JAPMOQ010008497.1, read on the forward strand.
ATGTAGCACTAGGAAACTCAAAAAAGGAAACGCATGGCAAGTACAAGTAAGATGGTTAGTTTAAAATAGCTACAGGATGCTATTAAATGCATTTATACGAGATTGATTCAAAGAAAAGCCTTCAGGAGTGTTGCCAATTAGTTTGGAATGGGCTAAAGAAAAATGATTTAATGCACAAAAACAGCTTTATGAAAAGTTGATGTTGGATGACTAAGAGAATCATAGCCAATATATTGTAATAATGGCAAAAAAGATCAAACCCAGATTACTAAGCAACTTTTCTGATGGTAAGTACTTGCTGAAATTTTACATTCTAGTGCATGTGCAGGATATGATATTCATGACTGTTCTTGTCACATGAATATAGAATAAGGTAATTTAAAATAATACATTCCTCTAATTTTCTTCTTTTAACTCGCTTATAGTTACATACCAATGATAAACAAAATGAAAGAAATATCTGCAAGCTGATTTCTCTTCATAGAAATCTATATGTAAGATAAAGAATGTGTTTGAAATGTCATCCCCTAGTGTAGGTAATGCTCATTTTATTTATGAAGTTTTTAAACTAATCCTGAACAAATTTCTACAAACTCCTAAAACACTAGCTACAGTTAGCTTATATATTTTTTAGGTGTGGAGATGAAGTAAGTACTACAGAATAATCCTAGAATTTTTTCTGCAACATGACTTCAGATTCTCTGTTCATTTCCATTAGAACAGAATATTTTTTTTAACAATGCTATTGTGCTCAATGCTGTCTAAATCTTTTTCCAATTCTATCTTATGTTTCAAAATGTAAAAACTACATGCAAAAGGTTTACTGCAAATGGATGGATTAAAATAGATATTAAATGTTCGATACAGAAAGTTTTAAAAGGACATTAAGATAATTAAAAAAATCTTTTAATTCCCCCCTTCGCACAAAAGTATTAAAGTAAAATTTAAAAAATCTCTTGCATACCAGATTAAATCTTTCCAACTGATTAGCAGATAACATCACATAACTCATATCGTTCTAATAATCTTAGTGTTGTAAACTGAAAAATAAAATATATGTAATTGTATATCTCAACATTTAAAAATGTGATGTTTTCAAGAATCATATTTATCTCATAAAAGTAATATACTAATTTAGGGCAGAGTAAATTTTTACAAGGTCAGAACTGAAATTAGAATCCCAATAATATAAATTTAATATTGTAAGTTTAAAAGCAAAACATTAGAGACCCATAAACATGATGTCAATATATTCACATACAATATGCATTATTTAATTTCAATAAAAAAAGAAAAGTTTTATAATTTGAAGGTATGTTAATCATACAATCAAGAGACTGAAATTATGTCATAATACAAAAATTAAAGAAACAAAAGCAACTTCACATTTATTACTTTATTTTTTTTAGAATATAAATAGAAGTATTTCTAATAGTGGTGCATACACAGTATGATATATTGAAGTGTTGAAAAATTACATAAAGAGAGATCATATTAAAAAAAAATAGAACATTGTTTATAGTAATTGATGAATTATCCACATGTAAAATACTTTGAAAAACATAAATCACTTAAACATAATATATTTTTAAAAAAATTACAAAAACAAATTAATTTTTCTAATAAAATAAATTATATATTTTTTAAAGAAAATGTTTAGATTGAAACAAAAAAAAGTTTGAACACTTCAATGTGAAAAAGGCACAGTGCATAAATCATACAAGCAATAACTTTATACATCCACAGATAATATTAAAAAAATACAGAACATTTATATTCACATAATAATGGTTGAACATTTCAAATTAGATGTTTCAGTTTTTAAAAAATAATTTTATAAAATTAAATACTTAAAAAATTTTTAATTTTATTAATGAGCATTTGAAGCATTTTATTTTCAGATCTTCAATACTTTAAATGATCATACACAATACAAATATACCACATCCTTCTGGCATTTTATTACAAGAAAAAAATTTATATTTAGTTTGAAGGCAGGATACTAGTAGGAAAATATTCATACCAAATTGAACCAAACTTATACAAAGCTTAAAGAATTACTCATTTGGCACAGAAGCTAAGGAAAAACTAATTATACATAAATAGTACAGAGAGTTAATAAAATTTTAATATTGAGCTGAACTGTTGCAATTTTTAAAAAATATCCCACTTTATGGTAAAGATTATTATTTTTCAAAAACCAAGTAATACAGGGTCAACATTTAAGGAGCTCTTTAATTTCTGGTTTCTCAGCAGCTGTTATATAGTCTACTCCATCAGGGGTTTGACCAGATTTTGAAGCTCCCTAAAATAAATAAACCTATTTAACTAAAAGAGTGAGGCTAAAAACAAAATAGTAAAAAATATAATAATAATTAAATATTAAAAAGTTTTTAAAATGTATTTTCATTGCCAACTAGTGAGGAACAGTTAGTTGTACATATAATAATAGTATACAGATTTTTAAACTGCATACTGTATACTATTCTTGCACCTTGGAATAAACTTAAAAAAAAATCAGATTATATAATATATATATCTGAAACACATAAACTTTCAAAGAATATGCAATATCTGTAATTAGTGAGCATATTTTAATATAGTTATTTATAGACATTATGATACATTTAAAAATTGTTCTTAACATTTATATCTTACGTTCTTTATAAAAATTAAAGCTGTTTTATTGAATCTATTTTTGCATAAAGAAAATATAAAATGAAACATGAGCAAAAATAATGATTTTTGCATTTTCCATTAAAAATATAGTTTATACACATACCAAATTTTCATAAAGTTTTAATTTGTTTGATTCCTTGTAATACATTTAAAAAAATCTAAATGCATATCACTGATAGCTAACACATTTTAAAATAATAAGAGGAAGGATAAATAATTTCAAATAGCAAGGGCAGAATCAGACAAAATTATAAGTTCTAATAACTGGTCAATTTAAATTATTTGAAAGTATGCCAGTAATGAGGGCACAAAAGTATACAAAAATTCATTGTAATTAAATCCTTATCTTAATATATGAAATTAAAATCAATATTTCATTTAATCAATCATTTATATAGAAAATTATCTTGTACAAATGAATTTGGGGGAAAAAAATCTTTCAATGATGATAAATTCCAACACTAAATATATATAAATTATATGCAAGAAAAAACTATTTTTTTTAATATAGAACTTTTTAATGAGAAATCAGCCTAACACTTTTTGCTATTAAGTTTCATTGCTACAAAAACATTATATAAGATGAGAAGAGGGAAATGGATGCTAAAATTAAGCATATTTAAGCACTTTTGTACATGCATGAAAACAAACTCATGAATTTTCAACACATAGGATTTTTTGTTTCAGTATTAATATTTTTTAAAAAAATGTTCTATAAATGTATACATTTTTATTTTTTTTAACCATTTTAAATCAATGTTTAGATGTCAAATCCAGCCTCATCTTTTATTTGAATTGGCAACATGGTCTTCAGCAATAATTAATACAAAGACATTCTAAAAATGAGCTAATACATAATTTATTTTTATTTTAACTTTATTTTTATATAAAAACACTAAATTATAGAAAACATTTCCTATTTAAATAAATAGAAATTGTAAGAAAGAAATAAGAACACTAATATTTGAGCTAATTAAGTAGGTAAGGAGCGAAACACTATTATCACATTTTGAAAGAATTGTCTTAGACAGTTTGAGATACTATATCCTATAAAAAAAAATTCAATTATTTTTTTTTAATGCTGTTGAATTTCGCTACAAATGAAAAATCCTTAACCTCATTAGTTCTCTAATTCCCACAGTATATGTATGTTGCAGAATATACTCAAGAAAAAGTCAACAGCATTAATTTTTTGTGAAGGATAATTTACAAACGCTGTAAGAGATACTTTCCACTTGGCTAATGGACTTTGGCACCAGATATCTGTTTCAGAACTGAATTCCATACACATATACTATGAATTTGCACCTTCTGTTGATAAAAACTCAGGAGAGCGGTAAGATTTTATTGATGGAATGCGAGTGGCTAATATTTTTCTGAAGTTTTCAAATAGGATGAAATTGATCAAAATACTATATTACTATTAGATTTGAAAGCTGTTAATGGGAAAAATCCTTCTATTACAATCATAAACCTTCCAAGGCATCAGAGTAAATGAGAAGTAACAAGCGACAACCAAGTGCACAAAAGAGTGTCTGAAAATATTATATAATCAGCTTTAAGAAGATGTGAAAATAAATTTTGTTCCTTACAAGGGAAATACGTTAAAATTTTAAATTGAATTTCCTGATAAAAATTTTGCAAAATCTGTCCTTAACAAGCATCTAACATCCAAAAAGTAATTTCTTGCTAAATTTTAATTCCCTGGTTTAAGTGAATTAAGTGCTGATTGCTCTCTATTAGTGAACAGTCAATCTTTACATAGCAAAAAAGAAATTTTACTGGGAAACTAAAAACATCATGTATAAGTTAAGAGAGAAAGAAACTGCTTTTTTAAAAATAAAAAAAAGATAATCTGTATAATAAAAGTTTCTTAAAAATTTGTTTCATTTCTTTTACATTTTAAATATTACAACTAGCAGAATTTAAAAAAAAAAAAAAAAAAAAAAAAAACATTTTACAAGATTGGTTCAACAGATGATAATTTTTAAAGAAATGGGGGACAATTAAAGTACACCACAAAAGAAATTATTGATAATTTACACCTTCAAATTAAAATTTAACTTCATGGGATTTTACATTGTCAACTAAAGTAATTACAAACCCAAAAAATAATTGTACAGTAACATGACTTTCAAAGGCCCTTCAAGAGATTGTTCAAAACAACACTTTCAGTACTTCACATCAGGGAAATAAAAATTAAAACAGCTAAATGTAATACACATCTTTCATGTATGCTACTCCTATCTCTGATATATTTAATTCCTTTGAGCATTATACTGTATTTTTATTTTTCCTTGATCAGGGATAATGTATGTAGTCTGTAAGAAGACTTAAAGAATTGAACATAAAGTTACCAATCATAAATAAGATAAATTCACTATTTAGTACAGTAAATGCAAAAGTTCAACATTTTTTGAGTTGTAATCAGTTTGGCATATTTCACATTTCGCTTTCTCGGAATAACCATCCCAATATTTGCTGATGCCTATAGTTGAAAAAAGGGGAGAGAAAAAAAAAGTTTATTCATTATTATCTTAACATGGATTGAAAAAACACCTCCTGTATCTGTTCATAGAATGCTTCCCTTTTTCTCTTTTACATTTCCAGTAAACAACGTTTTATGACTGTTTTTGATTCATCGTATTCATCCTCAGCAGAAACAGAAAAGAAAAAAAAAAAAATCTTTGCATTTTTTGCAGAAAGTTTAAGCACTTTTAAGGATCTTTTTCTCAAAATTAAGCACTTTTAAAGTGTTTAAAAATGGTTTTCAAATTTAAGCACTTTTCATGGCACTTCATACCCTGTTAGATATCTCATGCACCATATTTTACATGAGTGTATCATTTTTTATATGTATGATAGAAAAAATATGATACATCACATCTATCATTTTATTTATCATTGTGATTACTTAAATGTCAATAATATGCATAAAATGACCTTGTGTTTTAAATTTATTATTATTAAACTTAATAATAATAAAATAAATAATAAAAATTTTAATAACTTTACTTACTTTATCCAACATTAATTTGACACAACTAGTGTGTCCCTCCCATATTGCAGCAAGTAATGCACTTATTCCATGTTTATCTTTTGCCTAAAAATAAAATATGCTTAATTTTTTTATAATAAAATAATTTTATTATTCTTTTATAAAGGTCACTATTGAGCATGACATACAACAGGACATTTAAAAATATTGTTTCATGCTTGATCCACTGGTATGAACAATACAGCCTAAAAAAATTATATTAAGCTATATTAATTATGTTCACGTATTTATCTTCAAAAAGTGAAAAATTTTGAAAACTAATTTCAAATTTAAGCACTTTTCATGACACTTCACTAAAAAAAAATCACATATATTTTAATTTACAAACACACACCTGGCCCTTTTTAACAACATTTCTCATTTGTTAAAAAATTAATACAATTTAACAAAATATCCTCTTGTTTTCTGTACTTCATGAATTATTTGGGATTTAAAGCAAAAGTGCAGGGAATCAATTATATCCTACATGTGTATTGGTCCATCAGATATATTTTATGTTATGGATGTGACAAAATACAAATGCAAGAAACAGAAGTTAAAGGATCTTGGAAGCATTCTCATGGATAATAAAAACAATCATCATTAAGAATAATTACCCCTGAAATGCAATTGACTTGAAAAATATTTATATAGAAAGAATTTTTTTTAATTGTTTGTTAAAAATAAAGTAATGAGAAGAAACAATAGAACAAAATAATTATAGAAAAATCTGTGATCAAAATGTCCCACCTTAATACTGAGTGCTTCAAAAATTGGTACATATTGTAATAAATAGCACACTACCTATCAGAATTACAAAGAATTTAACTTTCCATTTTAATTTGAATAGAGAAAAAGGAATTATCCCTCAGATGTTACAATATACTCAATTATCATACATTACAATATACTCAAGAGTTTATAACATAAATTTAATATGCAAATGTAAAATCTTAGAACTACAATAAACTGTCCAATTCACTTTAAAAACAAGTAGGTATGAAAGGTGAAACTCAAATGACTTAAAGGGTCATTTCATAAATCTTTATAGATCTATGAAACGGCCAATAAGACCTTGGAAATAAAATGCATTTATTTTATGATGGGGTTCCCCCCCATATCTGGGAAAATAAACAATTTAAAGTAATGAGAATTGACATGACATATTTAACATATAATTTACCACATTAAAAAAAAAATGCCATGAAGCTTTTATTGCAAAGAATGAAATAAAAATATGAAAACAAATTCACACTTTGGCAGAAAATTTTCATTTTGAAAAGAGATTAATTATAATTTTCAATCTGATTAAATTTTAACATCTGTACATAAAATTTATGCGTTAAAATAGATTATAATTTCCATTTTCAAAAAAAATTACTTTCTTAAAAAAAAAAAACATAAATTTTTTTTTTTAAGAAAGTAAGGGAGTTATGCAAAAATAGAAAAATATGTTGGCAAGAAAATTAATCAGTGCTTTTATAACAGCTGAATTAATGTCCTAGTAGATATACTTAATTATTAGAATTGTAAGAAGAATACGGATTTTGATTGTCCATCAATAACTTTACAGACAGTTTTGATAATAACCATATAATAAAAAGAAATATTTGTAAAAATTTAACTTTGAGAATTTTTAGTGTGGTCTCTTTAATCAAATAATTTATTATATATTTAATAAAATTCATTTTTGCAAACAATTTATTATCATTACAAAATATTTTCACATTAACATTTTTGGTACTTTTCCATTATACCAGCGCAAATATCATCAAGCTAACTTTTTGACAACAGCACAAAATCAAATTTTGGCATAGGTGACAAAATGGCCGCAACTTTCTTAAAAAATGTAGTGGCAATATTCTGTTTGGCAATGGTTACATCATTATTGGCGACTTTATGCCTACACTGGTATAATGGAAAATTACCACATTTTTTTGTTGAAAAACTAAAAATTTGTTAGTTAATTTGCAGTTTGATTATCATAAAGTTTCAACTAAAGTATTATTTAATTATTTTTTACTGAAGGAAAAATTTTAATCATTTGAATTTCCACTATGTCACCCCCTCCACCGTCTAACACACTAAAGAATACAATATAATTTTCCAATATTACCATGCCGTAAAAATTAAGCATGTGTGTGCATATATCTAAGAAATAGCTTTTTATAAAAAAAATATATCAAATTTTAATACATGATAGAAATTTATACATTCTAATATTATACCAGCTATCTTTTATAACAAGAAAAAATAGTGGGTTTTTTTATTATTGTTCTTACAACAATTAATATAACTTGCTTCTTATAGAATAATTTTGGACATACCTTAAAAGTTATGACAAAATACATCACAAATCATTTTATTTATAATTTATGTATATATAGGTTAAAATAATACAACTGATCAAGGTACATACTTTACAAGAAAAGATATAAAAATAAAATTTAAGCAACACAAACAACTATAAAAATATTAAAAGAAGCTGATCACTATTGGGCAACATTTGATGAAACTTACTTCAATATTAGCCCCTTTATCAATTAAATAACTTAAAACTTCTGTTTGCCCATAATCTGCAGCATAATGAATAGGTAATCTGCCATCTATGCTTGCATTAACATCAACTCCCTATATTTAAAAAGAGATAATCAGTTATATATAATATTTTCCTATATAAATAATTTACACATAATTTAATGACAATACAACAATAATTTTTAACAAAATTAGCTAGCTTTTGCAATCATATTCATAATTTCACAGGTATTCCTTTTCAATCTAAATAATACTTCAGATCAATTATCACAAAGTATCAAAATTTATAACTTTAGGTTTTCTACAATTAAATTAATAAAAAAGTTTCAGTTTGCCAACTCATGCAGAAATTCAACAGAAAAAACATATGGTAAAAGGATGATTATATTTCAATAATTTGGAGAAGGGAGGAAATACTATAAAAAAACCAACTCAAAAGAGGCACATTCATGGAAAGCTTGAATAAATCCAATTACTCAAACATCCCATATAATGTCTGAAATATAATATTATGTATTAATTAATATTACACATTTCAAGCATTTATTCATTTGTTACATATAAATATAATGAATATATTTAATAAATTACTTAGTATTGCAATTAAACCTTTTCGCAATCAAAAGAAGAGAAGAGGAAGAGGTGTATCACTTATCAATTCCTACATTAAACATATTTCAAAACTACAATCAAGTCAAAGTACATATATATTCCACATTTAATATTTTTTTTCTTTATGACGGTGTAATATTTTTTTAAAAAAATGTCAATACCTGAAACTTTTAAGTTAGTTGATGTCAAAAATGTAACCTTTTAAAATAAATAAAGTAATTTAATCATCTAACATATATTTCTCATTTTTTGAATGAAAAGAAAGATATTCAAAACTATGCAATGATATTCAAAAGCAAGAAAAAAGATAACTTAAAAGTGAGCGTTAAATTTAAAAGTGGTAGATTTCTAATGATTAAAATGACATTTTTTTAAAAATAATTTTCAATTAAAGAAGCAATATGTTATATTCAATGAAAACTAATATTAAAAATTATAGAATAGTTAGAGTAATGAACAAGAACATTAAGAAAATTAAACAAAACGTTTTCTTTAACCGTTACAATGTTGATAAGACAATGTCGGCGGGTTTCGCTATTCTATTCCTGTTAGATGTTAAATGAAAACTGAAACCGGCGTTTAGAGGCAGCAACATAACGGCACATCCGATTAGTTTTTCTACGTCACCATTTACAAAACTGTTTAATCTCAGCAAATATTTCAATTACAATACGCAAAAATGATACTATGCAAAGAAATCCAATAATTTGAAATAAAGACTGAAAACAGCAAAACTCAATAACTTTTTAATGAAAATAAATAAAAATATTACCTTATTTTCCACAAAATCTTTAACTTGTTCTAAATCACCGTTTGTTAAACTCCATAAAAAGTCACTCATTTTTTCGATATTGAAATGACTTCACACCTAAAAAAGCAGAAGTCCGAGATGAAACCAAAATGGGAGTTAGAAAAACAAAACAGTTTTATGACGCGGTTAGAGTGAACTCAAATGACTCAATGTGGCGGCGATCAATTTTCCGGCAACAATGGTTTTTTTTTGTGTGTGTGTGTGTGTGTGTATGAGTCAGTATGTGTGTGTTAACTGACTCTTTAGTTATAAAATGTTTCGCTCTATAAAATATTAAAAAACATTCGTCTTAATCTTCAATTAAAATGGTTGTTTGTTTTCAGAAGCAGCAGAATTTTCTTTAAGTGAGAATTTCCTTCCCACATGGTAAAGATTCATATGAAAGATATGTTTAATTCCTGAAAAATTCTTCTTTAAAGACTTATGATGCTTCAAACTCCTTCTCTTAGCCATAAATTGATCATTTGTTTTAACTATATTGTTAATATTAATGTTAAGGTTATTTTTCTTCATTTTATTATTAATTTTGATAGAATCCAGTTTATTAAAAAATTATCTGTTATGTGTGACTTAAGGATAACTTAATGTATTCTTGTAGAATTCTTGAACTGCAGTGACTTAGTGTTAAGATTTTCTCTTTGGGACATAAAATTTTAAATTTGAAACCTGAATGTACTAAAGATCCGTCGTGTTTGTAAATATAAAGTATCTGAAGTGGAAGCTTTATAAGCCAAATAACTTCCTCCAGAGTCAGTGATCACTTTTAGTCATGTGGTCTTGTTATCTGGCTACGAACCATAAGATTGCGAATTCGATCCTAGCTATCGGCAACAATTGCTACATCTTAACCTACCCGAGATTGGGAAGATCTTTTTTGGAGTCTGTCTTCAGAAATTGAAAATATCAAAGTGTAATCGTTATATAGATGGTCGGATAGTATTAAATCCTATCCCAACTGAAAGCACTGTCCTCAATCCCAACTTACTCCAGATTATGTCTTGAACTGCCAAGCCATTATCCGTTCCCTCTTCGAACTTGGAGCTCCACCAATTGAGATCCTCCATAGCCATTGGGCTCCGGAATTGGCCGATCTCGTCACCAAGACCTTCCGTGGACTATAGACTTTTTTTTTTTTTTTTTGGAATTTTGCACTTATGCATAGACACGACAACAACATGGTGTGTTGACTATACTTTTTGGATCCGAAGTTTTTTTGCATGTGCTATATACACTATATATCGAATGGGTTAAATCTGATTCAGTGGGTTAAATGTCTCCATTTGGTGTGATATAAAAGTTTCGAGAGGGATTGCCAATACAGTTGTTTTGTCACTTACTAATGAAACATAAACAATACTGAATTGAAATCAACAAAATATTTTATGTATTACTAGCCATTACCCGAAACTCTGTTTGTTGGAAACTTTGAAATATATGTACGAAAATCTATCAAATAATGACAAATAAAAAAATTAAACCTAACCCAAACACGATACATTTAAAAGTATAAGCATATACAAAAAATATATAACATAAATACAATTTTATGACAAAAATACACAGCTAACGTAAAAAAAAAATTTTTTTTACGTTGTATACCCAAAACAAAACAGCAAATCAAATCCGCATTTCTTTAAAATCAGGTCAAACCCTTTTTATTTATTTATCGAGATTGAAATAGCTACAACTCTACATAACTTTTAATTTAAATGAAAACACAATTGTCAACAATCACGCTCGAACTTTCAATGCCAGTTGTCTGACTTTCCTACGTCAGTTGGGGTAACGTAATGTAGATTAGAATTTTTTATTTCCTTCATACTGTTTTCATTTAATTTAAAAGTACGTCAGAATGGAACCGAAAGGTTGATTAAGTAACAACATTTGCTTTTAAAAACATCAAATACTAAAAAAATATACAGAGTCGTTTGAAATAATCGGTCAAAATTTTGCTAACCCTAGCCGGATTACTGTTGGGGGGGAAAACGAAACCTTGCTCATATGTAGTGGGATTTGGCCTCAGTTTTTTTGGCACGAAAGCTAGTTTTTAATTAATAAAAAATTAACCAGAATAAAAAGTAGCCTATTTTCTATCCCTGACTATAATCTACCTTTGTGCTAAATTTCATCCAATTCTGTTCAGTCGTTCTGGCGTGTTGTAGTAACAAACATCCATCTATCCAAACTTTCACATTTATATATTAGTATAGATATTGCTAGTCATTCATTCAAAATTCTTATGCACCTTTGCTTTCATATTCCTGTTTACATGCTACTTTCTCATACACGAAATATAACAAAAAAGAAGCAATGTAGCCTCCAAAATATTCAAATTCTATATTTTAACGATTTTATCAGTTTCAGATCTCTTTGTGTCCGAAAAGCACATTTATTTGAATTATGCTTATTGTCCGGCTTTGAATAAAATAACAAAATCACTTCGAACCTCTTAAGGTATCCGAACATGTTCGGAGTACTTAGTAAGAAAAACATGGTGTAGATAGTCTTTAACCACATTTCTAGCTTTAAGATTATTCGAAATTAGTAATAGGATGTCAATATTTGAAATAAACATTAACACTTTTTGAAAATTGGTATTTAAGGGCAATTGGTAAAAAGTCATTTTTCCCCAAAAATTATGAATTTCCTTTATAGATCTTTTTTTTTTTTTTTTTTTTTTTGAAGTTACACTGATCTTTATATTTGAGTATATACACTTTTTAATGGTATTTTACATCTTCAGGTGATATTTTCTCAAATGATTATATTTGATAGAGTTTTATTTAAAAAAAAAACATTATAAATTAAAGTCTATTGCATGCATTTTTTAAAATTTTGTTAAATTTCTTAATATATTTTGAAGTTTTTGGAGTAGAAAATAAGTAATCTTATTCTCCTTTAGAAATATTTTATAATTGTTTTAATTCACAATGTGTAAAAAAAATTCGTGTTATTTATCAGTTGAACCCTTTTATTTAAACAATGAATAAAAATACAGCTTGCTTTTTGAAACAGGAGTTAGATATTACATTTTTTAAGCCATTTAAAAAATCTTAAGTTAATAATTTTATAAATTTCTAAATTATAAGACTTTTTTTTCTATATCTCCTTTTAGCTAAAGAAAGGCAATTTTTTTAATTAAAAGTTTTGGAAATTAATTGGAATGTTTTGGTTTTGTAGAAGCATTTACAATCTTTCAAATATTTAAATATATGACATTTTCGAAGTATTCACATTACTTTAAAAAA
>JAPMOQ010008497.1:1193660-1236495 GCA_026543055.1 Argiope trifasciata
CTGTAAACTACAGTACTCTCACGACTATCCGGCTACCGTACTATCCTGCCTAGTTTTCTTTCATTGAAATTAAACGAGGAAGACAAGATGCAGCATTAGCAACATTGTTAATGTTCCCTGCATATAAGTTAGGTTTTATAGAATTTTTGTTAAAATGGGCGCTGATTATATTCCTTAAGTAATTTTTTTCCTAATAAATTTTTGACGCGTGTAGTGTAGTATATAAACACATATGAACTCCCAGTACCAAGTCTTTAATTTTAACTCGACACATTACCGACTACTGCTTCTATGATTTACCGGCTCGCGGTCGCTTGTATTATACATGGCTTGAAATAAATGGATGGTTTAGTATTCAATAAGAAGTGAGAAAACGCTTATTATAATAGTGAGTTTTGGTATAAAATCTTTGTCTTCCGGTGTTAATGGTCAAGAAATGAGTTCATAAAATTACGACCTATACCTATACCTATATCTATTTTTTGTTATCGGGCCTGTTCTTCCGTTACATTAGACCGGATACTCGGGACCTACTGTACTCGGTTTAGAGTTACGATGGTATTCTTACAGATATTGATGGAAAATGTGGTTTAATTTTTAATTAACCGATTTTAAACGAATGGCTTAATTTTTTAATGATATTAACATGTTGAGAGCCACTTGGTTCGGTGTTATGATGGTCTCGTGGCACAGTCATTAATTCGATATCCCATACCATGGTCGATCCACTCTAAAAACAAATCAAGTGAGCACTAAATTTTTCACTTGTCAAATGACATGCCAGTGGTTTTAAGTTATGAGATTCAGATGCATCCTCAAATGTCATCCTCGTTATCTGACAATAGTTTGTAATTCCAAGATCTATTCCAATTCTAAGAAAAGAGTAAATTAAATATTTTCTTTAATCTAAAGTAAATTTAATTTAAACTAAAGCAAGTTCAAACATATAGCTTCTACAAAAACGATATCAAGACGGAATCATTGATGCGAAGGACTTCAAATACTTTCCTTAACTAACCACTTTAATCGCATACATTTTCAGTATGCAGTGTATTGAAAAAGGACAACAAAATTCATAGAACCGATGTTTTATTCCATTTTTACCCATTTATATCTTATTTAGACTCTTCTTTACATCAAGAGGGTGAATTTTGACCATAAATCTTACCAAGTTCTTTCCATTGCAATGGTTTAATAATTAAGAGAATTAGTTCATAATAAATTAAAACTTTTTTAAAAATTATTTTTATACATAGTATTCAACTTACCTCAGGCAAACTGACAGATGAATGCGGCACATTAGACAAAGTATCAGTGGAATCCCATCTTTCTCTTTGAGCTTCACGAAGTTCTTGTATTCTTTTCAGCATTGGCGGTTTCACGTCTTTAGGGACTTCGATGTCCTTTTTCGGGACTTCGACTTTCAAAGGTCTGAACAGTGCTCCAAAGAAAGCACAATTGAGGACGATTCCAGCCAATATGAGCATGGTACCTCTCCAATCAAAGGTGAACAAGAGGTATTGGACCAAGGGCGCCATGATGAAAGTGCCAACACCCGAACCACAAACTGCAAGTCCTGTTGCAAAAGCTCGTCGTCTGTCAAAGTAAAATCCCACAGTAACAACAGCAGGAAGATATATGAAACCGAAACCTATACCTGTAAAAAAGAATAAAATTTAAGCTTATCTTTTTAAAAAGCATCCTTTACTTGTATAAAGATAAAAACACCATTTCATTTTAAATCTCTATGTTATTATTTATTCTGATAATTTTTAATGCGTTTCGCAAATTTTAGAAAAATATGTTAATTTTTTTAATGTTTATATTTCAAAAAATTATCCTCAAAATATGTATTTATAGCAAATGGTATTAGTAAATAGGACATTTTTTCCCGTTCTAATATTACAATGGAATTCTAAAAAAAATTAGTAAAAGAGTAAAAGGATCAAAACATCGAAACACAACATCAGAATACCAAGAAACAATACTTTCCTTTGATTTTTTAATGTTCTTTTCATTATGCGTACTAAATAATACTCAATTAAAATTACTGTTATTTTAAGCTGCAAAATGAAAAAAAAAATGAAAAGTTTTGTGATTTCGTTTTTAATGGAGAATGGTTTTTCACGGCCAATTAGTTTGGAAGCAATTGTTTAAGAAATAATTTTAACTTTTAATTAACTTTTAATGTTATTTCAGAAAAGAACATTTGACACCTAGTCAATATTTATTTTATAGTTTATCGACTGATTATTAATAGATCACGATAACATTCGATAGTTGATAAGAATTTTGAAAACCAGTTACCTCCACAAACACCAAATGCCAGACAAAGATACTCCACGCTAGGTGACAAAGAAGCTAGAGCAAAACTGATTGCAGAAATAACAGTACCAACGATGGTAACGGGTCTGGTACCATAAGTATTCGCTAGACCACTCACAATGGGACCTGGAAAAAAAAAGGTTTTGAAATGGTATCAATAATATCTCTAATCAATATTCCTAGCCCATATAATATAATATTCATTATCACAGTTTTCTCCGACATATGTAAATTATATAAAAATATGAAACATTGCATGTCCAAATGCATTATGCATTTATTTTTCTGTGTAAAAAATATTATGAAAATTTCACATATAAGGAATAGTGAGAAACTTAAGTCAAGGTGTATATATATATATATATATATATATATATATATATATATATATATATTAACGACAAATAAAATTAAATACAAAATGACATATTATTAGGGGAATTTAATGAATTATTACAATGAATTGTTATTAATGATTTTCATACACTTATTTAAAAATGAAAAAATAAACAAATAATTAATAGAAATAAGCTTATATTTTCGAAAAAAGGTAGAATTTTTTTAAACTATTTATTTAAACAATTTTAAATTTTTACATATTTTCTGAATTATTATGTTTAATTTTTAATTTAAGGCTACATATTAACTATATCATATTTTTCAAAATATTAAGTTATAAGCATTTCATTACATAGATTTAATTATCATATATCAGTATCCAATGATAAATAATTAATATTTATTAGAAGCATATACGAAATATTACATTTATTATTTAATGTATTTTAGTAGATACTAAACATTTGTGAATAACATGTATTTTCAAAATTTTTGATCAAAAAGCATGTATAAGGCGTTGTTTTTAAAATATTGTTACAGAGTATATACTTCCTATTCTGAGAGCTGTATGCCATTTATTTGTTACATTCTATCACTTGGAATTTTCCAATTAGAATTATTTTAAAAGCTAAAATTCTTTATATTAATCTGGTTTAAAAAATAATTCTGCACAATTTAGTTTGTATTTCCCAAATTGTGCAAAGAAAAAAAAAAAAAAACACGTTATTTACGCTTTTCCTGTGTCCTCTGCAACTTTTTTTTTTTATAATTTTGAAAATAAATTCCTATTTTGATAGCAATATTTTTTAATTTTAAACATAGTTTCTTTAAAGAAGTATTTTAATTGTATTGAATCTTCTAATAAAATAGGATTAAATTTAAGATTCAGAAATTTTTAAAGTAAATTTAAATTGTTCCACATTCCCTGAACTTTATTTCGGAATATTCTACATTTCGAAAGCACAACTCGAGCAGTTAGGTTCGAATATTGTTAATAAACAATACTCTATTTATCACAAATTTATTTAAAAGTAACAATTTAAAATGTTTTAAAGACAGTTTTAATCTATTGATTCCTAGTATTAATAATAACAAAATTTTAAACTAAAAATTTATCACAAAAGCGAGACAAATTATACTATTATGGAATATATTGTTTAACAATTAAGCGTTTCTTATTTTATAAGTTTTTTTATTAGTACATAGAAGTTTAATTAAAAAAATTTTGATTATTGAATTATTGGCGCCTGTTTATTTATAAGTGATAAATAAAGAATCGAATTAAATTCATTAAATTTTTTTACTATTTTCGCAAATGAAAATGTTCGAAGATTACCAATGGATTTTGTTTTCAGTGAATATTGGAATTGATCATCATTATTTCAATTAGTATAAGATAATTTGACCTGTTAATTTACCAATTTTAATGAACTTCAAAGTTGTAATATCGATATCATAACTCTCACGTAAGTATTTTTTATTCCGAGAAGGCACCAGTTTTTTTTAATGATGATTTGAACAAAAAAGTGATTTACTACCTAGCTTTGTATTCGTCACTTAGCTTGGTTTAGTTAAAATAATATATCTTTTTTTTTAAAAAAATGATATTAAATGATATTTTTTTAAATGAATGAGTTGGAACGTATCATGTAATTTTGAGTAGCAGTGAAATGACGAGAAGGGCACCCTTCGCTTCAAAATTCTTCACCACATCAGCGATGCAGACGTTTGGTGCCGGCAGATTTGGCATGCCTTAGAAAGGTTGACAGGGCCGCTCTTCGATGGAATCCATTTTCGAACTTAGAACTTGCCGGCTCCCTAGTTGAGATCTTACAATTAGGATGCAACGACTTACCCGAATGGGGGGGGGGAAAGTATCCAGCACTGGTATTCTCGATAAGACTTATGCCCAATTTTTTTAAAAAAATGCAGCAAAATTTTGAAAACCGCCTCGAAACAAGACCGAAATCTGCCATGTTGAATGATTGCAAGAAATGGTAATTAGAATTAAGAATTGCAATAAAAAATTGGCAAAAATACATTTGGCTAGAAATGGTTCCAAATGCTTCAACTTTGATGTCCTAATATAAGTTTGTATTTTTCTTTTTCTTTCTTTCTTTTTTAAATTTTAAGCTTGAGTTATGACTTCGCAGAAGTGTCATTTGGGATTCGATCATATGCTCCAGAACAAATTACACTGGCAAACTGCCGATAATGCAGATACTGTTCACTTAAAATCTAATAGGGGCCAAAAGTTATCCCGTCGGTGTGGTGTGATAATTTAAAACTTAAATATGATGAAATTCTTATCTAATACTAGTTAACAATCACGAAATCAGACTCCGACAAGTATGGTAGATAGATAGTATAGTATGGTCTAATGTTAGTATGGTATTTATGGTAACAAGTATGGTTTCAATCTCAGAAATGAACAAATTAATCAAATTAATGAAGAGTATTACAGAGTTAATATAGGTCAATAGAACCTCTAACGGTAGATAAAGGAAGGTAAAAAGAGAAAAGTTACAATCTAAATATGAATATATTCAGAAAAGTTATTATTATTTCGATACTACCATGAATAGAAATGAAACAGCATTAATTATACGAAATATAATTATTATAATAAATTGCACCTTCATTTCATTTCCGAAACATAACGTTTTCAATGAAGTAACCTACAAAATAACACATTTTAATCAAATAGAATACACTATATATATTTTTCAATTTCTGAAAATCATGACCATAGAGTGAAGCAATGTTATAAAGCTTTAGCATGTTTTAAATAGAAAGCAAGAATATTCATACTTTACTAACCACAAAAGATTCTGAAACCTAGCATAGGTGAAAGCTTTACGACTTTTAGTTAGTACATTTGGTTTATTTCCTACATCAAAAAAGGCTTCATTTCAAAATAAATGCTTGAAAAATGAAGGAAATACACAATATTTGAAAATTATTATTTTGAGTGAAATTTTTTTTATATCATTAGAATGTAAAATCAAAAAAAAAGATCACCATTTTCTGAATCATGTTTGATAAAATTCGAAGAACTAAAAATGATCTAGGAACTTCTATAGATAGTAATCTAACTCATCAGCAAAATTCTATTTATTTCCACACATAGACACTTTATCTATGCAGTAATCTTGACTTGATAAAGTTTAGGTTATGTTTTGCGGAAATGAGGAAATGTTTATACTATTGAAACAAAGAAAAAAAGGTGATGAAATAACAGACTATTATAACTATATATATATAGATAGATAGAGAAGTGACTCAATAAAATAAGAATTTTTTAAATATCACCCCTGATGAGTTAAATATACTTTATAAGTTTTACATGTTTTAATTCCATACTTCTTAATTTAAAAATAGCAGAATCATGTCAACATATCGGAAGGTTTAATAATAATTTTTTAAAAACTATGAATACACTAGTTAATATTTAATTAGAGATTAATTGTTCCATAACTACCAAGATCTATCTTGTTTGCCCTTCTTTGCTTATGTATAAAAAGGAGCATTGAATTTTCTTAATTAAAAACCTTTCAAGGAAATTCTTTTTACTTTACATACTACATAACTTCTAATATAACTGATTTGAATTAATCATACCAAATAGACAAAATTGCCTGAATTACTGATGCATATATTTTAATCAATGTACTAATGTATGTGTTTTTAACGTACTAACATTTGTGTTTTAAGGCACAAAGGTATGTGTATGCATAACATGTTTTAGTAATAATAATAATCTTTAAGATTTCTTCATATCTGTGCATTGAACCTTTAATTTCTCATATTATTTTCTGGTCCATTTTGATGAGGGAATAACATTGTTAAGAAGAAAACTATACAATGATAAACACAATCTTGTTTTCAGCATACAAGTATAATACTCTTTATTTTTTGTAGGCGTCTACATTTATTAGCAATTACATGCCAGTATGACAGATATAATATTCTGATACCATTATTAATATCATGAATAAATAATTCGGTCTTAGGATTATTCTGGTGCTGAAAAGACAACATGAATAAAATATATGGATGATTAAACTAAACATAAATGCGTAAAACTAACATAAAAACATTGCGTTTCGAGTTTGTAATTCTGAATTGTTGCAACTGATTTAGAAAGAAACTTTGACAGAAATTGATCAAAGGAACTTACCTGCAATCAAGTAAAAACCCGCCAACAATGACCCAACCCATGCTAGCTTTCCTTTCGGTTCATTCAAATCCTTTGAAAGTTCTGGCAAGAAAAGTCCATATGAAAAGATGATGCCGTCCACAATGACATTACACATGAATGACCCCAGCACCACCATCCAGCCCCAACCACCATCGGGAGGGCGAGGAATAACAAGTGTCTGGTCTCCTTCTTCATCAGGTTTTGGAGTTTCCTTTTTTTCCATTTAGGTGGATACTGACTGTTCTGTTTTTTCAGTTAAAAGGTGGTAATCGAAATGTTCCTAGCAAAAGCGGTCTCCCAAACATTTATACTTCACACGGTTGCCATCTTATGAATTCACTTAAGAAATAAGATAAATCTGAAAGTGAATAAATATTAAAAATCAGTAAGGAAAAGTGTTTAATAAGTCCTATTGAGTATTAAGAACCATTAAATATTTATAATTCTGCGAATAGAATTTCTAATTTAATGTTAAATAGTAATGCATACGTAACTGGAATAAAACATCATGCTGTAAATTGAGAATGCGCTATATATGTTTGGATATTTGCTTATTTTTAAGGCTCTCGAATTTACTTGGAGAATTTCAGATTACGCAGAAATCGCTGAATTCCATTATACAAAAGATATTAAAAGATTCTCTGGTTTGTTCATTGATTTTAAGAAGATTAATAATGAGATGATGGACTCCAAGATATTGGATTGACTAGGAGATTTACGTCAAAATATTAATATATGATGCCAAGATTTCACTAATACAGTTACATTTTCAGGTTTACGTGGCGATTTTCAGATTACGCCGCGTTGTTAATTGCTTAGCTGGCGGCGGTTTGGATTTTTTCGCAATTTATCCCGGGTTCATAAAAATAAACCAGAGCTTATGTTTGAACAGATCTATATTATTATTTATTAAACTTTAATCTTAATTATATGCAAATGATGACAGCATAAAGAATTTTCCATTTTTTTATACTTCTGAAACAAGAAATTTACTTTTTATAAAAATGTACATCATGGAATATCTTATCAGCAAAAAATGTCCAGAAATATTGTTACAATAATAACCAATTGAAAAGTTCTGTTAATTTTAATAATCATGGTTGTTGTAAATCATTTAATCATACTGTCTGTAAAAGTATCAACTGATACAGTTATCTGATAATCTGATGGTAACGACTTATTTTCAAATACACTCAGAACAAAAAATATAAAGATAAAACATTGTGAATACTCTCTCCTCATGTATTCTATATATTTCTACTTCGGGATACCACCTATAATGGTTGGTCAAACGCTTATTAGGCCTATTGTGGATATGTATCGAAATTTAAAAATAAACCGTAAAAAAATAAAAAATAATATAAATATAAATAATTTCTTGAAAATTTGGCCAAAACTATCAATGGGTTGGTCTACCGTTGATTTATCTATTTATACGCCTCTAAATATGGTTAATTCAAAAATGAAACGAATTCAATGAATGAAATTTGGTGTCTGATCTGTACATAGCTAAATCTGTGGAGAAAAGGTCTTTTGTAGAGGAAAATTTAGAATCAGATACATATAAAGGCTTTTTGTGATAGTCTATGAGAACATTTCTTCTGGCTAAGTTACTATATACAGAGATTAGATAGACATAAATACACGAATGGATTTTTCTATTACTTAGAAGATCGAAAAAATTTCCTGATACTCCTTCAGTAATATAGGTTGAAAGTCAGGACAATTATAAATAACTTTATTTGAATTTTTAAGATATTAAAAAAATAAAGAATATGAATAAAAAATGAAGAAAGAATAATTACTGCAGAAATGATTTTAATTAAAACAGTATCTACAGTCACAAAATTGTTAAAAGATAGAAACTTGGAATTTGTTATTAACTTTTACTTAAACTTGTAAGACTTTTATCTTTTGGATTTCTAACCTACGAATGTCAGTATTTAACGAATCAGTTAATATTATATTATTATCTATTTACTGAACTTATTCAGTATTTTATTTCAGTATTATTATTAAAATAAGTACAATTCAGTTTTTAACTAAATAAACAGAAACAGGTGTTTAGAGATTTATTTCAAGATAATCTCCAAAATTTAACTTCAATTTTTGTAGACTTCGCTGTGTATTTAAGATGCATTAAGGATAAATAAATCTTGAAAAATTCATCCATTGGTAACTAAAGATAATCAAAAAACAATCCAATTAAATTAACCAAAACTAATCGCAAATGGTGATATCAGAATGCTCAGTATTTTCAGTAGAAATTCAAAGGCATTTTGGACTTTAGAATGTTTAGTTAGTTAATCAAAGAATTCACAAAATGTGTATTCGCAGTAAATATTTTTTTTAATCAAATATATATTATCAAATATTTCAGTTAACAATATCTTGATAATTATTCTATATTTGTTCAGAGAAAGAACAAATTCTTATCTGCAAGGTGCATATGTGTTGATCTTCCGTTCATGCAACCTTCGTTTGGTTCTTGTGTACCGAATACGATCTTCGATTTCATGTCGTTATTTTTCACGAGTTATATTGGCGCTGCTAATGCAGATCAATCGTACTACTTAGGAGAAAAACTTAACGAAAGAAACTATTTTGGCACGAGATATTATGCATAACAAACTGAATGAACTTAACTCAACAAAGAAGTACATTTCAGGTGCGGATATCTATTTATTTCACATTTCACATAATTTTATATAACATAATAA
Source organism: Argiope trifasciata (assembly GCA_026543055.1). Lineage (NCBI taxonomy): Eukaryota > Metazoa > Arthropoda > Arachnida > Araneae > Araneidae > Argiope > Argiope trifasciata. The sequence continues at coordinate 1,203,246 of JAPMOQ010008497.1, forward strand.
CTTTGTTATCTATATAAATATATGTTATATAATGTTATAAATAATTAGGTTACATAATTTTGTATATATAGTAAATTGCGTGGTCAAAAAAACGACAAATTGTGAATTTAATTTTGATTCATTTTTACCACGGTAGGGAATACTTTGTACATGGGGTGAAGCAATGATACGCTCCTGTTGACATCGGGACATTAATGGAAAGTGAGAGAAGTTTTTTCCTTCATGATCTTTATTAATGCGTTCATTCAAGGATTTTTTTGACACCTGTCGATTTAGGAAAGGTAATTTTATCTTTAAATAAATGTGATTTTTAGGTATTTTTATCCCTTAGCTTGGTGTATGGGAAGACAAAACTCAGTGACTGCTTAAAGAGCGTGTTAGAAAAAATTAAATAAAAAAGTGGGATTCGGAACTGGAAATTAGAGAAAATTTTAGAGTAAAGTATCATGGGCAATTTAAGATTTTAAAAATATGGAAATAATTAAGATATAAGTTAATTTAAGCAATACCATTACACACACATACATAGCCTGCATATGGAACACTTATTATTTTTTGAAGTGGCAGTAATAGAGAGAATTTTCAAATCTTATTCTGGCAAAAATGTTTACCTAATAAATTATAATTATGGGGAAATACAGTGACATTCTGAAACGGTCAAAGTCAACTTCTACAAAAAAAGATTGATAATCTTCTTGATAATGGAAATGTACCATAAACACTAAGGTGGACGAAATGGAGGTATTTATTTTAGGTCGAGTTGCGAGATTTCGCGGTTGTTGAGAATCAAGCCAAGGGCATTTTGAAAGAAGGGCAACATTGGTTTACATTCATAAAAGTAGTCGCAGCATGCACAGATTTTTATGCGCATCCATATCCAAATCTCAGAGATTAGAAACATTTTTTCCTACTGAACTTTTATCAAATGGGTTTCTAGAACCTAAATACTAAATCCTTTAAAAAACTACAACTTATGCAAAAAATACTTGGAGCTCCTTTTAAGTTTAGTCAAGAATACACTTCTGCAATTTTCTTTTCGTTTCTTGTTGTAAAATGTTGTTAATAAATTGTTTTCTGGGTTTTTTTTCATCGTGTATCAATATGGTTTTCCTTTTGTTTTTAGATATTTTTCGAGCATTGCTCATGTATTACGTGCAAGCATTATTTTTTTTCAATTTTTTTTGAAAATATTGACCAGAATAAAATATTTATAGCTCGAATATTATTTTTACCGAATTTCTTGGCAGTATCGAATACATTAATTTTCTTGAACAGATTATAAAGATCGACATTTCGAACAGATTATAAAGATCGATCTCTAATGCTGCGATTTGACAAAAACATTAATAACTAGTATTTGAATGAGTGATCATTTTATAAAGAGAGATTCCTATCCTTTCAATCGCATTTAGTACTTAATAAATGCTGTTAAATCAGAAATTGAGCAACTAATAGTAGGGAAAATTCTTCCACCATTTTTACTTTCTCAGGTGCAAAGAACGATTAAGAAAGTGTAAATATTCACCATCGAAATTTCAGTGAATACGTTTGAAACTTCTCCATGTCTGAAGCAAGAAATTTTTTTGTATTTGGTATGGTTCTTTTTTTCACTTTATGAACATTGTACCACCTCAATATAATGAGTTTTCTGTCTATCTATGGCTACTATAGCATGAGAACGCAATGAGCTAGTCTGATAAAATTTGTATAAACAATAAGTTTATAAATTTCGGAGAAAGTGCAAATTTGGGAAGTCGGTCTGTCTGTCCATCTGTATATATGTGGTCATTATAATTTTAAAAAATCCTGCAAGTTAGATGGATGAAATTGTGCATATATTTTTATTACCAAAAAGACAGACGAAAAAATATCGAATTAAATTAAACAATAGAAAATCCTTCTTTTGATGTGTTGCAAAACGCAACAAAATGAATTTTAAATTTGGATATAAATTTTACTCCATAATTGTAGATCAGCATCAAATTTTAGATTAAATCTTGAAAAAAAGAACAGATACTATTATAAAATCAATGTCTTTATTTTATAACGAAGTTAAACATAAAATAGGTTATATTGTGAAAGTACACGAAAAAAAACTTAAGGACTGATTACATGTTTATCGGAAGTAAAATAAATCATTTAAAGATAATTTCATTCCTATGTTTTCAGTATTACAATACCTATTTTTTTCTTTTTTATATTTGTCACTAATACATCGGAATTGGAAGATATTACGTGGCTGAGGTGATTGACAATACCAAATCAGAAAAGTTCACTAAGAAAGGCAAATTGAAAAGAATAAGAGAATTTATAAACTTTAATCAGATTTGTTTATTATTAGACGAAAAATATTTATGTGATGCGTTATCCTATCTGTAGCGATCGCGTAACCTAAATATCTGCAATGTTTAATCAACTAGTAAACAATCACGAGATACAAACCATTTTGAAATCACTTTGTCCAAGTCTCGTGCAAGAGTTTTTCTTCAGAAAAATATTCCAGGAATATTTTGAGCGATTCACGTGACCCGTGGCCTTATCTGGACCACAGATCATCAATTCCTTTGGGTTATACTATGGTACTAAATTATAGACAATTTTATGACGTTTTAGGAAATGAATTTATTCAATAAGAATATTAAAGAAAAAAAAATTACATAACTCAATAATGTGCTTTGAAATTGTTCCAGAAATTTTCAGAAAACTTAAATTAATAATTTAATTTTTTTTAATTAATGCCTTGCGATTATAAGTGCACTTTGTTAATAAATTCCTTTTTATAAAAGTAATTTCACTATTATCTTTAAAAAAAAATGCAAAAGCACAAGACGATTATATAAATATTCGGTACTTGTCGGTTGTAACAGAAATCAAAAAGTGCCAGGAAAAATTGTCGCCAATTTGGCGATTTTAATTGTCAAACTATACAACGTAATTCGCGTTTGCTTTATTCATTTATGCATTTGAGTATACTTTTATAATTTGGCAAAATGTTTTCTTGATGTATTTTGGTCACTGTTAAAACCGAATTTTACCAAATATTCATTGTGACTATTAATATTCAGAATGACGATTTTTCATTGCATTATTTTGAGCATTTGAAATTTCAGCTAAAAGCTTTTGAAGAAATGAGATTCGTGAAGGAAAAACAAAATCACTGAAATTATAACGAAACATAGTGTGGTTACAGGAGATGAATGTTTTGCTTGTGGATGGCGACTTCCAGCCAAAAATGACAATTTTGACATTTTTTCTGCAACTCTAAAAGAAGTTTATTATTGATTCTAGTAATAATTCAAATGGCGAAAGTTTTGTAATTCATAAAAGATTAGCACTATTATTTTTTTGTTTGCTGGCTGATAATTTCAACACTTTTTTTCAAAATCTAACTTAAAAATATCATTCAAGCATGAAATATTTTACATGATTTGGCGAAGGTTTCCAGCCAAAGAGAAATAATCATTATAGAAAGAAAGTCCTCAAGGAAACACTTTTGATTTCCCCAAGACATGTTCAATATGCTGCCTAGTCCACCGTTTCGGAAATAGCTTTTTCTTCACCTTCTGATCTTTCATTGTGAATTTATGATGTTTTAAACCACAAATTACGTTACAATCCCTTTTTATTATCTTCATTAAATACCGTTTAGGAAAGCAAAATAATTTCTTCAATTGTACTGCAAAATGCATTTTCTAAGACTTAATAAATGTAGTGATTTCTAAATTTTAATCCTTCAGAGATTCAATAAAATGCAACTGCTTTTAAATCTTCCTCAGTTTTATAGTCGATCTTTGCCTCCGACTTAAGCAAATCAATTATTTCGGAAATAAATAAGGAGACCATAAAAAATTACGATTGCTTGAATAAACTGAAACACATACTTAAGGGTTGATTGGTTACTCTTTGAAGAAGCGTTATATCACAATATTTCCTTCCGTTATTTGACAATTTTATCAATGAATAGTCGATAAGAATGGCCTGAAAGGTCGAAAGATTGCTGTTCGGCTAGATCGACGAAATCTCGAGGCCAAATTTCTGTTTTAGTTTCGGAAGATATTTAGATATAATGATTAAGCTACTTAATGATTTAAATAAGTATACTTCACATAAGCGAAACATAATTAACGTAAAATAATATGGCATAAAGATCTTGCACAAGTTAAGAAAAACAACTAAGGTTTACAGTATAATTTATTATAAATAATGATAGTAACTTGATCTTTTATCAGAAAAGTAAAGTGCAATTTCTCTCCTATGTATTATTTTCTAAACAAAACTCAATAATATGAATATGTGGTTCAAAATTATAAAATTATTTCAAATTTAAATATTGACCAGATTTTTTGAAATTTAGCTCGTCGTATATATATATATATATATATATACATCTTAATCGATTTTTATTGAAAAAATATAAAAATGTTTTATAAAATAATCTATAATTAACAGGAATTTTAAAATTTTCTCTACTTGGAACCTCTTTTTCGGCAAGAGCGAAAACACGTTGTATGGGATTGGTGAACGTCTATATGGTGCGAATGTAGTAGTAGATTTTTTCGAGATAATAATTATTTTGAACATTTTTTGTGGGCCGGTTTACATCAAAATTTGGCAAAAACTGTAGTTATTTTCACAAAATAAAATATTAAATTGCATTTATTTAAGTAATTGTATTTATGAATTATTGCATTTATATGCACGTGAAAGAAGAGAAGGATAGACAGTGGATTGTTTTACAGATTTGCTTCAAAGTTTGATAAGAATAAATAAATTAAATACTAAATTTGGGTACCAAATTTTTTTCTACCAAGCTTTTTGCGTTTTGTTTATCAAATTCACTTTTATTCGAACATCTTGACAGTCAGACTTCATGGGAATGAACTTCTTGGAATTCCTATAAATTTTGGACAAAATTGATATAAATCTACAAGTTTGGTAATAGTCCCATTCACCAAATTTCAGTCGTCTAGCTGAAAGCGTTTTTGAGTTATCGTGTTGACAGAAAGACAGACATAACTCCAAAAATATGTTTTTCGAACTTAGGGAAATCTAAAAAATGGAAATTCATCAAAATTCCCAATTTGATTTTTTTATGATTACAAAACTTTTGATAGGTTAAAGACGAGAAAGTAATAAAAGGGAGTGACATTACAATAAGGTGTAATGACGTAAATCAAGTACATATAATGTTGTAGATTGTGCGGAAGTATGTTTGTCATGTGATTGTGAAGCCAAGAGAATTGAATCAATTGAACTTCGAGTTTTCAAATTTTTTCTCTACTTATACTGATAATAGGAAATTGCAAACACATATTTAACAGTGTTTACCATAAACCTGCCCTAAGCATTCGCTGCTATTACTAATGTTTACATCAGGCACATGATTTGATCTGTGATCAACAGAAAGTAAATAATTAAGATTAAACTGCATTCTTCCTCTATAAAAATGAAAACTTCATGACTTAATTGACTCAATAATGAAATCAAAATGATTGTGACTTCGACTTCACCATAGGGATATGCTCTGAAGTATCTAATCGATGAAATACAAAAAGTCTCACAAATTACAAAGGATTGTAACATTTGAAGAACAAAACGTATTTATTCACTTGTTTTCTAACTTAAGAGTATTTATGTTATTATGAATACCATGAACTTTCATTCTGTCTGAGAATTATAGAAATGCGTCATAATCTGACATATACGATGTTAATCGACTTTATATCCTTCTGCACTATTTCCCCCTTCAGGTAATAGTCATTACATTTGATCGAAGAACGCCTCCCAGCAATACAATTATAGCAAGACCAATTCTAATGAGAGTCAAGTGCGTTAATTATAGGTTCGCTACCGAAGGCCCTCAAGATATGCAATGCATTTGACATGTGGCTAAGTAAAATGATATTTGTCGTTAGAGTAAACAATCCTTAGATTTTCCTTCGCAATCACAAGCAGAAAAAAAAACTGCAAGATTTGTTAACAATCAACACATCGTTCACTTTCGAATTATTGTGCTATAAAACGCATGTTTTACAATTTCATGTTTTTATTTTTTATTTTGTGGCAGGAATATGATCCATAACTTACATAATTTAACTGATATGCACCGCAGAAGAAATCATTAAGAAAACTAAATAATAATAATAATGCGATTTGGAACTGTAGTTGAATTTTTTTAAGGTTAAATAACTCTAAAGGTGATTTACAATTATTTACAGCATTGACATTCTAAATTCAGGAACATAATTTAAAATATTTAGTTTAGTCGAATTTGTGTGGTACCTTCTGAGGGTAGAAGTCTGATTTACATTTCATATAAAGATAAAACTCACATAATTGCTTCCACAGCTCCTTTTTCACAAGAGCGGAGGAGGGACACTTTCACACATCTCACAAATAGAACACAAGAGGAAGAACAACCATACCCGACCCAGGACTCAAACCCGGTACACCCAAAAAAAGATACGCTATTTCTAGGCCAGGAAGTCCACACATAGCATTCATTATTAGCCCATATCTTATATGATAACTAATGAAAGTTATCAGTATTAATGAAATATGCATTGAATCAATACCAATGGTAGGATGCGAATATTTTTTTGACTGGATGACACCAAAGATCTAGCTATTGTTCACAGCCATTTTAAATTTCAATTTGTTATATCAGATTTAGTGGGGAGGCAATATAAACGGTACTTGGTCATCATTAAATGAGGCCCAGAGCATAATTATCTTTATTCGCTCCTTCATCATATTTGGCTTTCGAAAATGACGTCAGGAAACAAACAATTTGTATCCATGCCTCTTCTTCCCCGAGATCGTAAATCAGATGCCTTCGAATAGATTTAGTATGCCAGTAAACTGGGAAATTAGTAGGCATAATCAACAATATAAGTTCAGCAATTTACGTAAAACATCCTCCCCATTACATAAAATACCACAGTCCATAGAACCATTTCACGGAAGTATAATTCGTCAACAACGATAGAGGAATCAAAACCACCGGTGTAGCACCTTTCATGATAGTGAGAACTGAGTCCATCGTGTGCCCTCTAGATAAATAGGACAAATATTATGTCCTCATTAAACAAAGATTGGAGTCCTTATAACTACACCCGCGCATTAATGTACTACTGGTTGCATTCATATTGAGACTTTAATTTAATGAATTAAAAGTTAAGATAAGCAAAACTAAATTTTACCTCTGTGCCATAATCAGTGATAGAGTCATTTAATTCCACCAGTATAATGTTTCAAAAAAAGCCAGAATTCATCTACTTTGTCTGGTAATCCAATATTTCCATATTTTATGTGCCATATGGATTGATATGATAAATATTGCTCTCTCGAATAGCGCTAAGCAGCCATAACTCTCTGTCCTGCGTCAGAGCACCAGTGTATTCGTAGTAAGTCTTTAATTTTATAAACCAAAAGTTAAAGCTCGACCATGAATTCATAAACTGCAAATTATGCATTTGTACTGAAATAGCCATATAATACAATGTTCTTAAGAGCATTAAGTAGTTCATTTGCAGGAACATTATATATATCGAAGTCCGTGTCCTAGTTTAGCAACGCATGTATTCTGCTTTAAGAACAGTGAAGGTTCTGTTACAGATACAAGACAGGTGCTTATAATAAAAATGCTGTTAGTTACATGTATTAATGTCATGCAGATAGAAAATTTGCAAACAATTTGCAAAACTTTACTTTATTAAGGGCTATTTTTTAATTCTTAAAATGGAAATATGTGGTAATATGTTTTGAGTTAATATAGCTTAAAAAAGGAATTTGCTAAAACAGCACTTTCGAGTTCTGTGCGTATTATAGTTAACCTGATAAAATCCGACGTCAAGCAACGCAGAAGTTAAAAGTGCGAGTGGTTATAATTATTTTTAAAATATAGGTAAACTAAAAGTATATATATATAGTTAAAAGTATAAAGTCCTACAATTCTCATAGAGACACGTCTATAATTTGTTGATTAGTTGATAGTATTATCACAAATTATCGACTTAATGAGAATATCTTTGCTATTCATTGCTTAATGGAATGTATTGCTGTGGATTAATGTTACATCATGACTATTTTAAAATAAAATAATTCTTTAAATTTACAGATACCAAATGCAAAAAAAATCAAAACTTTTAAGCACTTTATTGTTTATCATTGAGATTTCAATTAATGCTTACTCTAAATTTCTAATAACCTGGTACCAACGTCATAAAACGAAACCATGTATCTTGATAATAAAGAGAAATGTCTCCCACTGATTCTTTATCAACAGTTTAACACTCTTTAAACGCTTTTGAGACAACCTTGTGCGATTTTCTCTCCAACTCTTTTGATGTGAACTTAGCCTAGTCCGGATTAAACGTTTTAAGGACGTCCAAAAAGACGATTTCTGTGAAGTCCCATTTTGAAATGGAGCATATCGCCACACAGATCTTTGAAACAATGAATGTTATGCAACGAAGCTATTTCCATCTCGGAAGAGAAACTATGACTGAGCTCAGATTCAAAGAATTAACTAATGGAATCGTCATCAAAATGGAGTTCTTGATCTACATTGCTGTTCAGACAATGTATTCGCAGTCTGGTGCACAAGACACTGATCCTAATTACACCTACTTCAAGGTAAGGAACTTTATTCGCCTTGCGCTTCCAGAATTACCGTTGATTACCGATTCAGAGCGTATTTTATTTGTTATGTTTGGTAACGTTAAATGTTGCACAATTAATTATAGTCTCTACTTTTCATGTAAAGATTTTATCTAGGTAGCCTTATAATGATGCTAAATTTTAAGGACTTGAGTGGTGATCTCTAAAATGGTGACTAAATGATTAATTAATCGTCAAATTTTTGAGTAAAGCACAAATGTTATTTAAGCTTAAAATAACATTTGTCTATTTGTAAAGCGAGGGAATGTTTCATCTTTGAAGGCCCGGCTAAATTTTAATTTGGATGTACAGTTGAAGTTAATTTAGGTCATCTAAATCTCATATAATTCGCCGAAAAAAGAGAGAAATATCATTTATAATTAGCAGCCACAGAAGAAAATGATGATGACAAAAATCAACAAAATCCATTAATATCTTTTATTGTACAGTGATAATTAGTTCTAGTTGTATCTTCAAGTTTAAATTTTGTCTGATGTTCCTTAAAATCTGTTGAAATTTAATAGTACAGAAAAGGTCTTCACCCAGTTAAGTTTCCTTACATAAATAAACACTGTATGAAAAAACAATTATTCTTAGAGGAGCAAAAAAAATTTTTTGAATTTTATTTTTGTAAGATAGAACTAACGGAATAAATCATAACTTTCCTCAAGAATAAATGATTAAGAGAAAAATAATATATGCATATTTTTTATCTAGAGCAAAAACTCATTTTGCTATAATTTTTTTCCTTGCGAATTTCTCTTTAATTCTTTATATCAGCATCATATAGCTTAAGTCTGTGATAGTAAAAGATAAATACATTATTCCACGAAAAGTAGCTGGTACTACAAAAATATAGGCTCACATTTAATAGGTGGAAATAACAGGAAAAGTAGACGGAGAATTAAATGTAAAATGAAACAATAAAATTTTTAAAATTGAAATGAGTGTAATTTTTATTTTAAAAGATTCCACATGTTAAAGATTTGATCGCATAATAAAACTTTATTGGTGAATTCATAATACTTAAGAATCCGATACGATACGGTAAACTTGTTGCAGTGAATGTGGATTTAGCTGTCACTTCAGACTATAAAATAAGTTGCTGATTCCGTTCTCTCCATATAATGCCGACTGGAAGTTTTTAAAACATTTAACACTAAACAATCTTGACCATTAAGGCCGTTATGATTTTGAGATAAAGCCTACTATCTTCTCTTACCAATTGAAGGATGCCTTTTCGACGTCACACGTCATGACGATGCGAATTCTGAACTCTACTGAGATAAGACCATCGTCTATCCTAGGATGATGTCTGATCTTTGGAAGGATCTGTCAGCCAAACAAGGTTAAGCACACTGGAGGAGGATACAGATTTCGAACCGAAGGGGCAATGGATACTGAATTCTTTTTTTCCATTTCTATTGTGTGCCTGAATGTTGATAATTGGTGGTGCTAGTTAGGGAATTCTGACATTTCTTTGATAATATGATAATGGATTTGTTAAGTTATTTAGTAGGTGTTACAGCTAATAAAGTACACTACAAACATATAGACATCAGAAGTCTCAAAAATAATTTAAACTGCCTCTAGGAGTTTTTTGAAAACATATTTTGTGATTGCTGTTTTTCAATGAAATAAGCAAAAGTAACAACAATGGATAGGAGCAATAAATCTGCAAAGCATATTTCATTGCCTTGTAAGGTCCATTATATTGAATCAAAAAGTGTTAAGAGTTTAGTCTTGCTGTATCGGAATTAATTATTTATTGCATACACTATTAATTGTAATTTTATAATTATCACTAACCTCCTTAAAATACACATTCTAATGATTAATTATTTATAATATTTGTTTATATTCATGAATATGATTGTAGGATGCAATTTTTTAAAATCACAAGTATAACTATCGTATTTAAGATAAAATAATTTCAATTATAAGTATACTATTGTCATTAATATTGGAATTTATTTGTGGGAAAAAATTGCAAAATTAGAGTATATGATGTTTTATTTCTTTAAAAAGTCTATTTAATATCTTAAGATCGCATATTAATAGAAGGAAGATTGTGCCAAAGAGATTCTATATTGAACAAGTATCCACATAATTTATTTTCATAAAATTGATTCCGTGGTATTATTGATAAATTAATTTTTTTCTCATTTTAAGAAGAATTATTCCTTATTTTAGGATAAAACATATCCATTAATCACACTTGATACAAGTTTTTGCATTATGCTGCAATGATACTTTAAAAGATATTAAATCTATTAAAAACTGTAAAATTAATTAGTTTTCTTTTACAGATAAACTATTATTTTTTATTAATAATCCGTCATTTAACAGCATAGTTTTAAGATTATTGCATATGCACGTTTAATTTTATTTATATCAAAAAATATAATAACAATGATAAATATTTAAATTTAATACTGGCATCAGTGATTGGTTGGAAAAGTTTTGGCAATATTGAATTTAGATTAAAGTATTATACTATTAGAAAATCAAAGCATCAATAAATCAATATACTTTAAGCCAACAAGTATTAACATTCAATAGGTTTAATGAAAAACAGCGTAAAATAGCAGACCAACGATATCTCTTAATTTGAATCTTTTATAATTCTGAGGTTTATCATCGGCAATAATTATATTATTTTTAACTATGATATTAAATTAATCACTTCAATCAATTTGAATATGGAAGGATATTGCGTTGATCTGTCTTCGAACACTGCATCATGTATACAAGTTTTAGATTGAATCTTTACATTTTTTTACATAATAAATTAGTAGTGGAATGAAAATAAAAAAAGCCAGGATTCTTAAAACTTTTAAAGAGAAATATAGATGGTAAAAATGGTTATTCCTTAGCAAAATTTTCATGATTCTTGATTTTATTTACAATTATGTCATCCCGGAATGAAATTATTTTTTAGACCAGACCTACTTTCATATTGTGGAAAATGTTGTAAAAGCATGAAAATTGGTCATTTACTTTTCAGTTTAAAACAAATACGAAAATTTTAATAATAATATTTTAGAAATCTGAAAATTATTTAATTCAATCAATAAATATTCACTACTGTTTGCGCTGGCGGATGACAAACATGAGATGAAATAAATCTCTGTAACATAAAATTCTGAGTAAATATATAATTCCAAGTACAAAGAAAAAATAATTAAATCCTTGCTAAATATATATCAACTGATTGTCGAATAATTTCTAAGAACTCAATAAGAAGTTAATTCAAAAGTAGTGATAAAAATAGTTGTTAAAACTTAAATTGTTAAAAGTTGTAAACATGCTAACGAGATAAATAAATCACGACAATTTAGCTCTTCCGAGAGATGTTTACACACTACCTCTTCGAAAATAGTATGGAACAAAAACCTTTTACACGTATTTTCTATCTTTCATTACCAGTGTTTCCCAAGACATCCCATGTATTTTGAAAGATATAAAACATCAACAAAACGATTTTTGGAACGAATTCAATTGATGGAACTTACAGCTAAAGTATAAAAAGCCAGATGTATAGAGATATATCAAAAAATAATCGAATTTTCAGTTGTATCATTATTTCCGTTACATCCTTTTTAAATAACTTTTATATTTTTAGAATTCTAAATTCCTACTGTATTAAAATAATAACCATTTATTTTACCCTTACATGTTTACGGGATTTATCGGTTAAGTTTTTAGAATAAAGAATGTATTCAAATCAAAAACAAAAACAAAAACAAATTGCTGTTAATTTTCGAGGTATTAAGAAGTAATAAATTTCACAATACTTAAGCACTTGATGTATTTTGGCATTTAAAATTTTTTTAATTATTGTATATAAAATGTATTAACAATTTACTGACTTTCATCAAAACATGATAAGTATGCTTAATTCTCGAATAAAAAGCAACAAATATTCACAAAGAATCGAAATTACCAAGAACTCATACATATAAAATCAAAATTCGCCAAATATTACAGGCCAAAAAGACAATAAATACTCATCAACACTATATTAAACACTTATTACATATTCTGAAAAAACAAACAAACGCCGGCGGTGTATTTGTCAGTCATACTTTAGCGTAGGTTTATGCATTGACCAACAAAGCGATGAGCAGTACAATAAAAAAAAAGGCTATAATATCTACCTACCTTTATTCTTAAGTTATTAATTTAATTTGTTTGAATTTCAATCCTATTTTAATTATTCAAAATGTTATGGAAATTATATTTTGTTCTTTTTGACGAATGATAATAACCTGTATTCCGTCATCTGATCATATTTGCAGTCTGAAACATTAAATACCTTTCAAGACAAAACAACCCTATTTCATATATTTAAATAAAATTTTGAAATTAGGACTCTGAGAGTTAATTTAAATTAAACCTATAAAATCAGATTCTTGTAGATACATTGAGGAAAGCAAAGTTAGTTCAATTATATTTTTCTTTTTATATTCTTCTCTATTACAAATTCTGTTGATACTCCTTATTACAATTTGAAATCATGATTTACTTTTAATGCTGACAATTTTTGACGTTTAATTGAAAAGTTAATAAAAGTATAATAGTTGACGTATAGCTATCTTTAGCTTTAGAGTCAGATATGATGAAAGAAAAATAATATAGCAATGTTATGTGACTAATTCTATTTGAAAAAATAGGCACAGACTTCTCAGAATTATTTGCCTGCTGAAAATTCAGAAGATATATACGATAAAAAAAGATCCACAACATTCATGAAAACTAAAAGACTAATTATCGTACAACATAAAGCAAAAAAAATAATTTCGTGAAGTTTAGATAAGTTCAAATGAGTAATATAAATCGATATAATTTATTTAACAATGACACTTTTCTAAATCACACATAAAATTATGCATCTTTATACAAAATAAATAGCTATTACACAGTTTTTTTAATTTTCATATTAAACTCAATTTCAGCTTAAGCAATTTTCAATTTTTGCTATAGCATCATAAATATTTCAGAACAAATGTTATGTCTACTTAGAACGTGCAATATTGACCAATCGTATTGTAAAGTTTTCAAATCGTAGAATTATTATGCTTACTTGGAAAATTTCTTAATATAAAGATCAATAATAGCTGCTCTTTTTTGGAAGATAAAAAAACGTGTTCAGTGTAAGAACTCTGCAAAACTTTATCATAATATGTGGATCATTATTGCAAGAAAGTGGCTTTGATATTTACATTTTGGAAAGATAGAGATAGCAGAAAATAAGTCGAGACAAGGATTTTTCAAGAAAAAAAGTTAATAAATGTCTTAATTATTGCATCTAATATTGAATAATTTATACCTATTTAAAAAAATAAAATCCCTTTTAAACATTAAATTTCATTTTTTATAAGTTAAACTATGTTTTTAAAGAAATTTGATTTTTTTTGAAAAATTCTAAATGCTAATTAATGAATAACTTTCAAATAATCATGAAATAAGCCAATCAAAACAATTAATAAATGAAATGAGCCTTTTAATTATTATTTCATAAAATTACTCATAATTAAGAAAAGTCACTTTCAAAATTTTACAATATAATACACAAAAAATAATATTTATTAAATTTATGTTTGAAACTAACTAATTTCCTATTAATTAAAATTTAGATGCCAAATACTAATATTGTTGAAATAAAGCAAATCATTTCATGACGGTAGTTTTGGAAAAAAAATCTTTTAATAAAGAAAGTTCAATAAACGAAAGTATTTCGAAACAACTTACTTTCCTTTCTCCAAAAACTTTATTTTTTTTTTCTCAGCTTGTCTGCTTAAAAATGCAATTAATGACTGAAAAAGTTCACTATTCTTTTAATTACTAATAACAAGTGCGATCATTCAATTGATCTTATCAACTGGTCATCAAAGTGCAAGCGAAAACTCCTCAATTCTGGTCTGAACTAGCTAACTGCTCTTGGTGATCCTGCTATCAGATTAAACAAGAGAAGAATTGCTCCCGAGAGAAAAGTTGAACATCTAAATAACAAACCTCAAACAGTCCGCGTCCGCTAAAATTCATTCCAAACAGCGCCCTCTATATGCGTCGACCGCAACAAATTAGCTTCACTGACGAATCTGATTCAAAGAATGAAATGTTTTTCATTTGTTAGTTTTATCCATTTTTTTTTCATCGCTCTCTTTATGCCAGCAACCAAAAGTTGATACGAATTGACTTACAGTAAGACACATGCGTATAAATTCTGATGTTTACATGATCAATTAGATTAGAATTTTTCATTCGTGACCTTGTTATTTACTCATTAGCGAGATGAAATGTAATGAAATTAACAGAAATGAAGTACGTTCTTGTTTGGGAAATGTTGAGTATATACACTGAAAATATGCAAAACCTAATAATTAAATAAACGTGAAATATTATCTCTTAGAAATAGCAAATAACAAGAGAAAGGAAACAAAATAGCTCAGTGGTATTTCTATAACATTTGAAAGTCATCGTCATGATTTTATTTTATTTGAAACATGTTACGTCATTCCAGTAGCATAAATTTGTAGTATGACTTTTTATCTTATTTTATAGGAAAAAAAATCCAGGGATGCTTTTTTATAGACAAATAATTAATATGAAATTTTCGCATTCGGATGCTTTCACCATTTATTTAAAGTAAATTTTTATAACAGCTAGCTCATAAAAAATTGAGATTTTTAGAATTTTTTTTGATAATTGAGTGAAAGGATTTTGCAATAATCTTGAAATAAATAAGATAAAAGTATTATGCGCATTCACTGCATTATTACCTAAATAGATGAGATTGATTAATTTTAATTTAGTTGATCACTAATCGAATAGTTCTTAAAAATATATCTATTTTCAGGAATCAATTGTCAAGAATGGTTCTTCAAAACGGCAGATGAAATTCAATGTATATTGAATCTTCAATTTAATTTCCAAAAGATTTTGCTCAATTAAATGTATGAAAATTCGAATTATGAAACGAAAGGAGTCATTAATTCTAAAAAGAAAGGAAGCAGTTTCTAAGGACATATCTTATCCATATTACATATTTGTGGGCAATTAAAAAATTGAAAAAAAAAATCCATAATCAAAATTTAAAACTGAAAAAAATCGATATTTTTTTTACATTTGTATTAATTTGATAATGCTATTGAACTATTTATGACTCTGAACAATTAATCAGTTTTTTCCGAAGAAAAGTTTTTCGACATTTAGCATTTTCTTTAGCTATTTAACAAACAATTCAGAAATTTCAAATTTTTTTCCAGAGCTTTTAAAATGATTGTACATTTTACATACATTTTGTTGTCATAAAAATATTGTAAATCATTTTACTTTAAAAATGTTACGTGTAAAAAATAAACAAATAATTTTTCTTTAAATTGAAACTTTATTTTGCTGCTTATACTTAAACAATTAAGTTTCTTTAGTGATAGTGTAATTATTAAATATGATTATCATAACATAAAGAAATTTAAAATATGATATTTTTATGTGATTCTCAAATTTAGTTTTTATTCTATTGATGGAGAAGGAATTCAAGACCAAATTTTATTGAAGATTTGACACTTATTTAAGTTTGATTTATATATATGCTTTAAGTGATAATGTAACAAATCTGTAATGGCTCAGTCTTTACTATCTTCACATTACGATCTATTCAGTTATCAAGTTACCAATATTCCTAATATAAAAATATGTGCTGTTTGACATTCTTCTAGAATTCTGTTTTAAATAAAAAAAATAATGTTTCATTTTTGCTTCAATGTTACCTTAATATAATCATGAAAATAAAGACTTATAAAATGCATGCTTCATCATGACTGACAAAAGTCCTCTTTTATTGCACTTTTGAAATGATAAAATAAAATACACCAATAAAAGAATCTTGTGAAACAAAACTGAATTATAAAATAGCAAATAAAATGGTAAATATTTATGTATTCGAAATTTCAGAATGAAAGAAAATCTAATCAATGTTTTTATTTAATATTATCACCGAAGGTTTTTTAAACATACGCATCAAGATATTTTACAAACAACACAGAATAAAAAAAAACAATATTTGCGAAAAAACAAGGAATACGTTCATTTTGAAAAAATCAGATTTAATTTCGTAAAAAAAATCTCTTGTTTTTGTATGCTTATACACTAGATTTATTTATTTTCCTCCAAAATCTACAGCAATGGACATTTTAATACGAATTTAGAACTTTTTGATGCATTATTTATTTTTATTATCATATCTACATAAACAGAAAAGGTGAGTATATTTTCAAATGTAGGTTAGATGAACAATAATGTAAAAGCTACAGAGTATATTATTCCACGGAGTGAAAATAGTCTTGCAATGATTCCATTCTATTTTAAATTCACAAAATACATATGAACAGAATTTTGAATCTAAACGGAATATGTCTTAAATAAAAATGACGTCACGAATTTTTTCTGGTATTTAATTTACTTTCGCGAGATATACAAATAGATCCCGACAATAAAATTCTGGAAATGTTTTTACACATCTTGAAGTAAATTTTTAAAAATCAAACGTGGTGTCAAATTAGAAGCTAAGGTAGCTTGAAATTAAATGAAAAAGTGGGGTCACGTGAACGAATTTTGTCAAAAAAAACACTTGATTTTAGGGTTTAGACACAGTTTTGTTTACATTCGATATTATTATATTGTTGCAAAGATAAACATTCTCCCAAAAACGAAGATTATAGAAAGTAAAATCGTTAAACAAATGACATGAGAGATATAAGTTTGAACTCGCACTTGGAACATGAGTAACAAATCAAAATAAAGAATAATAGTTTGGCTTCGACAAATTGATGAGTTATATATATGAATTAGAAGATGAATGTGATGAAAGCGCCTATTTATGAGTAAAAATCTCTATTACTTATAAATAATACTAAATTCTTCGCATTAATACAACATATTATTATTATATTCATCAAAATTTGATGAGACTTTCAAAGTGCGAAATTTATAAAGAAACAAATATTTCAAATCAGCGAGAACGGTCTAGTCGACACTTTTTTATATATTCTCTATTAAAAGTCTTATTCTTCTTATTCCTGCATATGTTGTGGATCCTGAGTAAGGCTACAAATGCCTAGGATGGAATAAGAAATAGTTACGAAATATGAATTTAACGAGCGAAAATTTATATTCTGAGCTCTTAGTGTCAACCGATTGAAAACAAAAGTAATAACGCAACTATGGTTGTAGTTACAAGACCTCATACTGAATTTCATAGATTTTAAATCATTGCGTTTATGCGCATGCAAATGTACAGATCGACAGACGATCAATTCTATGACAGATTTGATTCAAAATTTAGAAAAAAAATTACATTATTTTAACTAAATTTATATATAAAATATTCTAGCTCTATATACAAAAATATCTAGTTCTTCACGTTTTAAAGTTATCAAGTTTGACAGCTTCGCAGACTTACTTCCTGCAAATGGATTTCGTTCAAAATTTGAAAGATGTCTATAAATTTGATTTCAAGTCCATACATAAAATTTCATCCGTTTAATTCAAAGTGGTTTTGAGCTATCGTGTTCATAGATAAACAAATATAATGTCAAAAAAAAAAACAAAAAAAAAAAGCGCTTTGCGAAATCAAGGAAGACTGAAATATGGAGATCCCGATTTCGATTTTTTAAAATAATTACCATTCATTTTATGCTTTTTGTATAAAGGTGAATTTATACTAGCTATAAGGTCAGCAAGATAACAAATACACAGAAAGGGACTGATTTATGTTTGACACACTTTCATAAGATAGGCTTAGGAATTCAAAGCTTGGCTGTAACCTGCCATTTTGGCATCTTAAAAATTTTATTTTTAATTGCGTATCATATCAAAATGATGAAACAAAGAAATACGGAGAGTTAAAAAAGGAGTCACCATACGTAAATTTTAAAAATTATGGAGAAAAATTGGGTAAAATGAAAACAAACAATCAACCTCGCATCAAAAAGAAAAAAAGTGAGAATTAAAATATAAGTAATACATTTTTTTCACGACAGAAAAAAAAAAACCCTCCACCAAATTCTTCAAATGCATGCGCTGTAAGGAAAAAACCAAGCAATATATCGGCATGCTGTCGATCCATCGATACAATTACTTGGCATCGATCGGGCCCTTTTATCAGTCTTTATACCCATGTCTTGCCTACTGGACGTTTTATAACTGGCCAAATGTAAACCCTCCTTTAGAGAAAGTAATTAGCAAGCTATAGTTGTTATCTGAAAAATAGAAGCAATGTCTCGTAATTTAATGCTAAATACTGATTCAACTCAGTATTCAGTGACAGTAAAATTACTGTTTCCAATTAGATATACTATGTCAAACGTTTTAGAAACTAGGCACCTATCACAATTTATGCGAACATCTTGTTTAATCCTAGTATAATTTCGAATTGGCACACTCTCATCTCTTTCTAAGACTTTAAAAATAAACAATAAAAATCAATAATAGAAAAGTGGACCAACCGCGACAAATATAGGCAAAAGGAGCAAAAAATTGTATTTACAAAAAGAGTTTCAATCCATTCTGATAGCTGAAGAAGTAAACACTCGTCTAGATTTACTTTATAGAGCTTCTTGATGTTGGATTAATTCGATGATTATAATTCTCAAGACGAATGAACATATTTACAATATCGGGCCGTTGTTTTTGCATTCAAGTGTATTTATTCTGACTTTCCGAGAATGTTTACGGTGTCGAGAGAAAGCTATGTCTGGCTGATTTTGTTGCTAGGCGCGCTACTCACAAGGCCACGTCGGATCGTCAAATCTATTGACAGTTTGTGGATGTTAAAAAGGGGTTGCTCACACGTTGCACCGGGTTTCACGCTGTCTCACCTCCGCCAACTGGCAAGTGGCCAGTTATTTTTGCTGTTTATCTGGAAGAAAGAGTGTGCTCTCACACGTTCGTGAAACGTCGGCTTTCATAGAAACCGATTTTAAACTTGAGGGTCTTGACGTATGAAAAAAAAGTCACGTGATCTAATTTGGAAGGAGGGGGGTCGCAGTTGAAGAAATTTAATTCAAAACATTCATCATATTTGAACGATCTAAAACTTGAAAGTATAGAAGTATCCCTCATCGTATTTTTATAATAGATAACGCAAATAGGAGGGCATTAACTGAAGGAAATAACGAGCATTAATTATCTTTCAAACTAAATCCAATGAGATAAATAAAGAACGGTCTAAACGACGTTAAAACGTTGCTCATACACGATCGTGAAAATTCAAATTTCACACACAAAAAAAATGATTCTACAAGTGAATATTTAAACTGAGGGTCTTGAAGTATTAAAAAAAGTCAAGTGATCTTATTTGGGGAGGTAGAAATCGGGAATTAGAAAATTTAATTACGATTCTGAACAACAATTCTATTTAATTTTTTTAAAACTTGGAAGTACAGAATAATCTCTCGTTATAATTTTAATAATGGATAGCGTATATAGGGGGCATTAATTGTAGGAAATAATGAACATTAATCATCATCCAAACTAAAACCAATGACATAAATAAAGAAGGCTGTAAACAACATTAAAACGGTATGGATGGGGGCGTAAAATCGAGGTTGTAATCTATAATAAATAATTCAAAATTGTTCAAAACTGATTGATTTTGTAGAATATTGACTTAATTCTTTTTAAGATGAGATTTCTCTCAGACAGTCTCCAATTTCGCAAATTTTATCCCGAACTTAAAAGAGATCTTAAATTTTAATTTTTGGTATATAAATATTTTCAAATTTTACTTATAGGCGTACTTAAAACATATGTTTTGTAAAAACTATTAATTAGATTTAATTTTTAAAATAAATTAATAGAAAGTTTATTTTGAGTTTCGAAATTTAGGTATAAATATCACTGATGTCAATCGTGACATCCTGACAGTGTATTCCCGATTATAAAGATAACACGGATTTGAATTAAATGGCTCATATTTCCCGTTTTTCTTAATTAATGTATAATATATGATATATTAAGAAATAATAAACTAGCTCGAATTTTTTTAAAAAGATAATTTCTGCAGAATTTCCTTTCTAAACTTGACAATATAAAGAACATGGAAGGTAGGTTGGTTTGCATGGAAGGAAAAAAAAATAATGAAAGTAATTGTAAAACATATTTTTTATGTTTGATTTCCTGATTAATAGTTTTCCGCAATTGCTTTTGCATGTTCGTTAAGTGGATATAACAGTAGGGACAAATCCTTTGATAGATTCAATTCTAAATTTCACATGACTCTATAAGTTAGATACTGAAACTGAGCACGAAAATTAATTTTTTAGATCTTTACATTTTGCAAATAGTTACAATAGTTGGCTTTCACTTAACTCGGCTAGACGGATATAGGGAGAACTTTCCTTTGAATGAATTTCATTTAAAATTTGATAGAAAATAAATTCCCTGTAAAGAATGCACACCACATTTCAGTCGTTTAGCTCAAAGAAATTTTGAATAATACTGTTAACTGACAGTAAACAGACAGGCTCAACTACGAAAGTGCTTTTTTCTAAGGGAGGTTTAAAATAGGGAGATATGCTAAAATTTCGAGGTTGAATTTTGTGAGGATTATTATTTCTTCATTTTGTATACTTCGTACATAAAAAAGCAAGCAAAATAATGTAAGCTGTTTTTTTAAAGTAAATGTAAAGCAAACAACAATGAAAGCTATTAATTTACTTACTTTTTTCACATTCTTATTCAATTTAACTATAATCCTACATTCCTTTATATTGCATTAATTTACTACATTACTATATCATTATGTTTTACTGAATTCAATAATTTTACACTGAAAAATATTAAACCTTATTTTGTCTCTTTATACAAGAAACAATGCATATTAAAAAAAAACATCGCTGTAAAACGTATTTTAATAAAATTACTGGAGCAAGTTTGGTTCGTTTTTAGAGGCAATGAATTCAGTCATTCTTGGAACAAAATCCAACACATTTTCTTATTGATCGTGCGAAATAACGTAAATTACGATTTAACGAAAGAGTAGAAATTTAGAGGTGTTCAGAAAATAATTAAAATATGAATCTGGTTTGAAATTAGTATTTTTAATGTAAATATAAGATATATAATATACATTTTAATAATAAATGAATATATATGAATATTTCTTATTGTGGAGGTGTTATGTAAAAATTAAAGTCTTAAAATTATGAAATGAGAAAAAAATAAGAAGAAATGAAAAAAAAAGCTGAAAAATCTCATGGATATTTATTCAAATTCTGTCCATTAAGTTATGGATTTATTATCCTTATATTTTATCATTATGTATGTTTTGCAAACTTATTTATTTGACAGCTATGAAAATAACCGACCTACTTGTAGCCCTCTCTCAGTCTAGCGGCTTTAGACAGCTTTCCAAGCTACTTAGTTGGAAATCCGCCAATGAATTCATTGCAAGGCATTCCAGGTTTAATCCAAGGCCCACAATTTTATGCAGAAGGGGAGGGGGAACATTTTTATTGGAAAAATTACATGAAAATTTCGAGATCCACTAACTCTAAAATAAGTTTTGTCATCTTGCTATATGTAATGAAGAGCAAATGAACTAGATGGCGCTTAAGAAATGCTATCATTGCAAGCAAAAAGTGAATAATTCCAAAACGTTTTTTGACAAGGCTACGGAAATCTTTCTTAGCAAATTACTCCATTTTCAGCCCTTAACTACCGTGACAGGAAATGTTTTTTTGTCGAAAGTCTGCTCTCGGCAACACTTGTGTGTCTCTTAAGCTTTTGTAGATTTCAAAAGAATCTCGAAAGAAAGGTTATCATTTTTTAAAATTATAAATTAAATCCCATAATCACCAAAACAATAAAATAAACACGATTGAAATAAAAATGCATCTATTTCAATTGCTTAGTAATAAAATCAAAATCAAAAGTTTGTTTAAGAAGTGGTGTAAGATACCATATTAAAATTTGCGAATTAAATAATTCTAAAAGAAACAGGGTGATCAGCGAGTAAGCCCTGATTTCAAAATTAAATATCTCTACAAAAAAGATCAATATAATTATGCGATAAACTGTACGTTTATAAGCAAAACTGTAAAAACAAAGTACAAAAGTTAGAAAATTTAGTTACAAAAATCGTTAACAGATGACGCTCTGCACCGAAAACTCTTTCTCTGAAAAAAGTCTTAAAAAAACAAAAATAATAAAGTGATGCGGTTTTTGCAGTCCAAATACAATTTTTTCAAAATGTTCACCGTTCGAAACGAGGAGATGGCGTTATCGAACAATAAAATTTCACATCAAGTCTTGCAATGTCTCGACGGAAATGGAATCACATGCAACACCAATCAACGATTCAAGTTTACCTAGAGTGGCGAGATTGTTTCTATAGACAGTGTCTTTTAATGCTCCCCATAGAAAGAAGTCACAAGGAGTCAGATCTGGAGTCATTTTTCATTTTTGACGTCACACTGAAAACGTCTAAGGGCATTGAGATTAGAGCGTCATCTGTTAACAATTTTCGTAACTAAAATTTCTAAACTTTTGTACAGCATTTTTACAGTTTTGCTAATAAACGTACAGTTTACCGCATAATTCTATCGATCTTTGTTGTAGAGATATTTAATTTTGAAATCAGGGCTTGTTTTCTGATCACCCTGTAAGAAGACATATATTTGTGCCGATTTAGGAATTGAATGCTGTGTTTTCAACCGGAAAACGGACGTTTCATCTAATCCTTATTTAGAAACGTCCTTATCGATAGTATGTGCTGTGAAGTTTACCTAGCATCAGTGATCATCACTTTTCTATTTGAAGAAATAAGATTAGTATTCGATTGAATTAAAGCAATTATGAAACAGAAGAAAGACATTTTCAAAAGTCCTTTTTTTACTTTCTCATATAAGTAGTAAATTAGGAAGAAAGTACTGTAATCGTCAAAATATTTGATTTCATATCTCTGAAATCTCTATTTTTCTGACGTCATTTCGCACATAGTTACGGAATTATGAATGTCTGTGAATAAAATAAAGCAGAAACACCGTTATCGACACGAATGCATTTTGGTATATGATTTGAACATCAAATATGTAGTTTTCCGTCAAATTTAGAATGAGATCCTTTCAGAATAAACATTCTGTATGGTTGTCTGAATACAAATCAATACTATATTTACACAATGAATGCGCTTAGTAGATAAAATTGAAGACACAGGTTTCATATTCAAAATGTGGATTTAAATATTACATTTATTAAAATAGACTTGCCATTATTACGCTGTGCTTTTCTAAGATTTTAAAGTCGAATTAAATCAAGAAGAACGCATTTAACCTTTACAATTAGCATTTAGAAACGAAGATACATTTAGTGTAAATCTAGATGGTTTTATAGAATTTCACAGAGGTCACAACTCTCTTCAGGATGAAGAACATACACGAAAGCCGTTGTCAGCAAATTATTGCTGACAACGTGTATGTAATAATGTATCGGTTGTGAGAATGTATCGGTATCGGTGTATAATATATCGGTTGTGAGGAATATGCGCTCCATAATTCCCCCTCCTCTTATAATCGTTATCTTTGCATGCAAGATTTGGTGATTTTACAAAGTACAAATGGAATCTATCACAGTTCAGAATTATGATAATACTCCGTGTCTTCAGAAGAACGTTTCAAATAATGAATAAAATATGAGAAATTTGATTAAAAAATTTATCATAAAGGAACACGTTTATAATTTTCTCACACAGAAGGCATTTATAATTTTGATGTACTTAATACAAATTCAGTATAATCAGGTAAAGTATAATTTTTTGTTTAATGAGGATTAAATCTTTATATTCCTTACAGTTTTAATTTATTTAACAAAATGAAAAAAATACATAGAAAGTGTTTTAAATTCAAATTTAAATAGATATCAATAATGTTTAGTTCTTTCATATGTATGTAAGTATGCTTGTAAGTATATATCTTCTATAAGCTGTTGAAATGAGCTAATTTATGTTTTACGTTAAAATTGTTCAAATAAGTTACCTTTTTTTCAAAATATCAAGCACTCTGTCTGAAATAAGATAGGAATCAAATTAATGATTCAAAAGATAACTGCCGGTTAACTTTCATAGGAAAAACATATTTTCAATAAGAAAATGTTGATAGTAACTGAAACTCCTTCAAATCTGAAATATATTACCTTATTTTCCAGCTTATTTACCATCAGACTTAACTATACCAGAAATCGACATGTAAATGCTACATCTGTACGTACTCCATAAAAACGCTTAGTTCTCAGATTCGGCATCATGTTCTAAAGTTTAATTGGAAGGTAATGTAGTAGGAAATTTCTGCATATTTTCTTAAAAGCGCTGTCGATGATTTATTACTAATTTTCAATTTGTCTTAAATATATATAAGAAAGAGAGCTAGAAATAAAATATATTACTAGAAATAAAATATATATTTTATTCGTTCTTTTTCTTTTTCGCCCCTGAATTTCTTGCTATAAGTACAGATTCATATAGATTGAAACTTTATCGTAATCAAAATTAAAATTACAATAGTAAATATTTAAATATTAAGCCTTAAGATAAAACTGATTTCACAGCTATGCAAGCATGATTTCTGACGTCTTTTTTTCTTCTAAAAAAGCATTAAGGAGTTGCACTTGGGAGCAATTTTTTTTTAATATTGCCATCTAAACGTATTTCGAATCACAAAATTTCATTAAACAAGGCAGGCAATTGTACAAAAAATGCAAAAATTAAATTTTTATATGTTTATTATAATTTCAAGAGTGAATTATTATAATTTTTCTCTCATTTTCATCTATAAGTACAAAATTTCACATTTCATATTCTAGAAAGTTTAGAGATATGCTTAGTTTTAAATTTCGAAGGACTGTCAATAAATGTGGAATAAAGCGCTTATTTCCGAATTGCAACTAGTACATCACCCAATCATTATGTTTAAAATAAATTGATAACTACGCAAATGTTGTTCACTTTCATTGCTCGGCATTTGCATTATCGTCTTTATAAGTAAGAGAAGAGAAACTCGAGGAACTGAATATTTAAAACATTTCAGAGACTTATGGAAAGACTCAGCAAAAAAAAATAAATTTTTTTTTACCTAAATAAATTATATTGTATGGTGACAATAGAATCTGCTAATTTTTAACAAGATTATATTTGAATTAAGTAATAAATTAACTTTATCTATGGATATTTGATAACTGAAAAAGCCAGTCCTCATGTTCCACGAAATCAATCGCATATGCCCAAGTATTATTAAGTTAATGTAATTCTTCATAGGTGTTGAAGGTCTTAATTTCGAACCAATTTTTAAGCACTTTAATTAATAGAATGCCAATATTTTTTTAAAAAATGTAATGAAAGTTAATAAATGTTATATATTTTAACAAAGGAAAGATAGAATTTAGACCACTTGAAATTAAGCAACAAATCATGTTATATCCTTAGAGAATAAATTTTATTGACCACGTTTTAATACTTATTATAGCGAAATTTAATTCTAATACTCTAAAAATAACATCATGCCATTCTTTTATTGTGGTGGGAGGGGGCTTTAAAAATGGTTTAAATTGGAATTAAAATTATTTCCTGAATTTGAAGAGTTATATCGTAGATCTCAGAAAGCAGCTATAAACATTAATTGAAATTGGAAAAGACTAAGGCAAAAACACAATAATTAGTATAAAAAGATGCCAATTAATAGAAAAACTAAGGCTTGGGGCTTTCATATCTTGAGTAACAAACGAATAAAAAAGGAAATGCTACAGCTCACAAAATATCAAACTTGAGTTCAGATTTTATATGTTGATATGAGCTTGAAAATCAAAACCAATTTATTAGTATTTAAAGATATAAAAGTGTAAATTTCAGCAAGTATGTATGAAGTTTAAAAATTTGAAACATATTTTCTAAAAATTAAATGGAGGAAAAGATTTCTATGACTTTTTGCAATATATATATTATTATTTAAATAAAAGAGTTAAATTTAAGGCAATATTATTTAATATATCTATAGGATAATCACTCTATTTTGCGTGCATGATTTAATTTTAATCGGGGAGGGGTATGCATTTACTAACAAAATAATCTAAATGAATTAAACATATTTTATGTAACTTAAA
Organism: Argiope trifasciata; assembly: GCA_026543055.1. NCBI lineage: Eukaryota > Metazoa > Arthropoda > Arachnida > Araneae > Araneidae > Argiope > Argiope trifasciata. The sequence continues at coordinate 1,230,063 of JAPMOQ010008497.1, forward strand.
TAAATAAATGCTCCGATGAGTTAAGAATTTTAAATTTTTACATAGGTCCTTTACGTTACCCTTTGAATCATATCTAACAAAAATTTTTGAGACTCCAGTATTTTAACCTTTACCACTCCTATCTCTCCTCTCAGGTACCATTCAAGGCAGTGTATCCGTTTGTCGTTTTATTTTATTATTTTCTTGAATTTTGACAAGTAAAAATACTTAAGAGTGGTAAAAATATGTATATTAAATTTCCTAGAAAATTCAACTTAAACAAATTCATATAATCAAAAACTTTATTCATCATTCACCAAAAACTTTGATAACGAAATACTTTACAGAAAAAGATATAAAGAGACCTAGTTACATAAAATATATATCTGAAAATTTTAGAGATTTTTTATACTGCGAACTGCTGGTCGCCAAAGTCAACTAGTTTCTTGATAAAGATATCGCTTAGTGGATTATTGTAATATACATACACATACATTTTTTCCCGTTTCGTGACTATAGGAAATAGCGATTTTATTTAGTTCCCAAAATAGAATTTTTTTAGCTTTGATTCCTTTGAATAATATTTTTACAGAATTCTGAGCATTTCACTGCTACAATTCTGTCATCACCAATTAGCCCGTCCGGAGACGCAGCTAAATATGCAAAATTTGGGTTTACAAATAAACCGCAGCATAGGACTTTCAATTCTTTTACAAAAGTTTACTAATTTTGTTTCCAGAGGTGAGATAGAGTTTTCTGAAAGAAGTAATCGAAGGCGGAAATAACTAACTGGAACTGCGCTCAGACACCTTTCTAGATGCACTCCAAATTTTCCTGCCAAAGATAATAAAATTCCAGTAAACCTACAAACTAGGGGTAGGAAATGATCTATAGAGCGAAAGTTCCACAATCCCAAAGTATCTGCCATACAGAAAATTTTAATCAATGATAATCATTGCACCTACTAAATGATGCAGATGGAACTTAGTATTGGATCCACCATCATATAAAATGTTATTAATGAGGAATTGCGCATAAAAATATCTTTCCGTTGTTTTCCATGTGATTTAACTGAGCTCCTAAAAGAGAAAGATTAAAGAATCTAGTAAAGAAACCTTCAAATTAAATCTAAAAATTTTTTAATTAAAATCTATAAATTAAATCTAAAAATCTTTAAATTAAATTAAAAAGAAATTGTTAATTAAATTAAATTTCTTAAATCTTTAAATATAAGAAATCTTAATAATTCTAGTAAAGAAACCTTCAGGATAGTTGCCACTGCATAATTTCTAAAATCATTACGGATGATAAAGCATGCATAATATTTCGTAAAGTTCCAACACGCCATTGGCCTTTAAAGATGATCCCATGTCCACAATAGCGAAATGACAACGTGCCATGAAAAAATTAATGTATGCAGATTTCTTCAGAAGTGTAGGATTGGTAAAAGCCGTCAAGCTGGAAGAACAGAAGAGAATCACGGCGGCTGATTGGTACACCAAAAAGAATTTCCAGAAATTATTCAAGTAATGAATGTTAGAGGATACATGCACCACCGTGACAATGCCTCTTTATATTTAGCAACATTGACAGTTGAAACTTAAATTGATGAGGCTATAAATGCATTTTTTCATCGATTTCAAAGAAAAAAAAAGAGGCATTTAATCTTTGGAAAATGCGTCTACAGAAGAGCACCAATGCTGGAGGTGACTGCTTTGAGCACTCCTAAAATTTCGTAAGTATAACTTTAAAACCCTACGTTTACCTAAAAAATTGTTAGTGTGACCCTTAATATATTGTAACAATTATTAATATATCAAAAATTGATTTCAAAATGATATGTTTCTACATAAAAAAGCAGTATGAGCGGCTTAAAGTGTTTTTTTTTTAAATTCATGTAAAGAAAATCTTTTAGCATTGTTATTGTAATTTTTTTCCCAGAAGATAGATGTTGTGTTATACATCATAACTAACCATTCATATTTATCTAGTATTAGAATCTGATCTGTTCAATGAGAAAAAATATTGAATTAATATCAAATTAATATAGTTCTGCAGAAAATAAAATCAATATTTTATTTTGCACGTTAATCTCATGATTCAATAATTCAAAAAATAATTGTCTCAAATATTTGAATGTATTAATTTGAACAACAAACATAATTGGAAATAAGCTATTCACTATATAAAGAAGTATGAAAGGCTTTTGTGCGATTCTTTTAAAAATCTTAACCGTAACAGATTGAGCCCTTACATCTTGTATAAACGGGGGAGAGATGTCATTCTTTTTTTTAGACAATGCGAGAGAAAATTTCAGATAAATAATTCCCACTGTTTTTTTAAATTTTTCCTTTCTTTTTTTTCAAATTTAATCTTTAGCAATGTACCATTGTTGTTGATTAGTTATAGTCAGTCAAATGTCACAGATTCTAAAAATGAGAAAAAGGTTATTTAAATAACATTAATGAAATTTCAACTTTCGAACGTTCTGAATCCACTTAATATCGTATTACTAATTTTGAAATTCGTACCGGATAATGTCTTTGTTTACACTGGCAACTTGTGCAACTGATTCTTCGAAAGTTTTATGTTCAGAACAAATGATGCCAGCAGAGCGCTGTAAGATAGGCCGGAAATTGCTTTCACTGTCAATCTGAAAAATCGATGCCAATTTCCTTTGCGCGATTGCGAGCCTTATAAAATGGATAACCTTATTTGAACTGCAATGGATTTCTGACACTATCTTGTTTCCTTTCCTTTAAAATGAATCTTATTTTAAAATTTAAAGTTGAAGAAACGAGAGACAATCTGACCGATGCTGAAAGAATTTTGCACTTAAATAGAAACAGTATACGTACGTTGCATTTACAGTTTAGAAACAGGTGAAACACAGTAAAACATATATAAATAGAGCCCAAATTGACTTAGATCCCAGCAAAATATAGATTAATGTGTAAACAAGTTACATTTATTATTTTTTATATTCCCATATATAATTGATACAAAAGAAAATGTAAAAGATTTTATTCAAAGAAGGTGCTGTAATATTTAAAAGTTTCGGAAAATTAAAAGAAAATTGAAAATTAAAATTTTTAAGTTGTGTGAAAGTATTTTTTTTATTAAATCTTCTTACTTATTGTAACAAATTAGGGAAATATATTCATTCAAAAATATATATTTAAATGCATGCGGGAATTTTAAAGACTTATTGTGAAAACCTCTTTCTTGACACAAAATATATTTTTTCTATACTTTTCGAAATAATATTTTAAACAAAAAATTAAAAATAAACAATAATAAATAAGAATTCAATTGAAATAAATTAAATATTTTGGCTTTACAAGCAGAACATTTTATTTTATCGTTTGTAGCTTTCACCTTCAGTTATGTCTGGAAAAAAAAGTGCATGAAGACATTCAGAAGACAATATCTAGATAAAGATAGATAAAAAGTGTAAGCTCATCTACATGTTCTTGGTTGAATAACATTATAAAATAGTAATTTATATATTAAATGTTTGTATTTTGAAGCCTTAAAATACTGGAGCATTACTGAATACAAATATGATTACTGGAGGAAGTTTGATTTTGAAGCAAATAATAAAAGGTAGTTAGCTTTGGGAGTAGCCATTCACTTGCATCAAATCATTAATGTAGGCGATTTCGTTTGTCTAATAACACATAAATTAATAATCGGAAGTCTTCTTTCTTTCAATGAAAAACGAAAGAGAGTTTTCATTTAGCTTTTTACATTACAGATATCACCGATTTGTATCATTTGTGAATTTAACAGATTTTGGATTCAGGCAGTTTGAGTTTTATCCTTTTCTCTGCTCGTGTATATGTGAATTCAGCAAATCAAAGGTGCAACAGAGGTTCAAACTATTCTGTTTGGCAATTCCTTCTAACACGAATCAAAAACCAGGTAAAACACTCAAATGAACACAGATTCTTTAAAAAGGGATTTCTTATCAGCCCAATAAATCCAATACTTAATATCTCTTACAGATCTTTATATATTTTCTACTGCTTTTTATGCAACATATGTTTAAAATTGATAACTTATCTGAATATAATAAACTTGTCAACAACACTCGAAGACGACATATTAAAAAGTAGGTTAAAAATAAAAGGATTTAAGATTAAGGAATAATTCTAGATCACTTCAATCAGTGATTGAAAAGAAAACATTTGATTTAATAGTTCTGTTTTGAAGATACACTAGGACTCATGGAAAATGTACCACATCACTTTTAAATAATTGTAAATGGCAATCCATTCTCAAAATTTCTATTTCCTGCCAATGTCAGGATGATTACTACATAATGACAAATTCTATATGTGTCAGACTCACAAACTTAATGGGTTTTTCTTAGATTTGTCAGTGGGTATTCCCTGAAGTCGTGATGCGACCACGAGGAGAAAAGGTAAAAAGATTTTACAAGTGGGTTTTTCTTTTAACTTTTTTTCAATGAACGATTAAAAAAAGAATAACATGTTTTTAATACTGACTATTAATAAAATCTTTTAAATTTCTAAATGTATCAAATTTTTTTAAGCGCATCAATATTTGATTCGTAATATTTTATGAAACCACAAAAATGACAAATTATTATGTTAAGTAATGGGTGATTATGAACAATAAATAGACAATGTAATTGTTTAGATTTGGATTATAGAATATATCATTTGGCACTTTTTAAAGGTTCCATTTTTCCGTTTTATGTTTCAATAAAAATATAAATCTGTTATAATTTATTACATTCTAGAAGAATTTGAAAAATGTATTACTCGAAATATTCGTTAAAGGTTTTATAATTTATTTTTAGCTCAGATTTATTATACAGTTTATGTTATTTTTCCAGATTTGCTACAGAAAAGATCCATTAATTCCCTGTTTCAAACATTTGTAAAATAAAAGAATAATTTTCATTAATTTTATTAATAATTTTCTAATTCTTTTTCATGATAATTTTTTGTTAGGCCTTTTAATAAATTTCCCAGTTTTATTATTAAACAACATCCATCCAATCTCTGATCCAAATATATATCAAATTAAAATAGCTCGTTCAATGAACGAAAGTTCACAAAAACATGCTTTTACTCAAGTGATTTCTTAGAAAAATATATTTTCACTTCGGGTCAAACAGATGGATGTGTCTGATATTTCTTTGATGCCGACGTGTTTATTTGTTAAATTTCTATTTGCAGTAGGATGATTATAGGATAGGACATAAAATGTTGCACATTATCGTTTGTGATGAAATATCGACAGCTGCGTTTGGAAGCTTTCATCGTAAAAAGGGAATAATTTCTTACTCAGCATAAGATAATTTTTTCAATACTAGCACTTAAATCAATTGTAGATAGACATTTATACTGCTTTTTCAGCTCTTTAAGTTCTAAAATTTACTAAATTTCAAAACACTATGTAACAAGTGACGTGTTTCCAGTTTTATTGTTTTTATAATCATATTGTTCATGTTTATACTTTCTGATATGCACAATAAAAGCATTGAAGTTAATCAAGAATTCGATTTGATGCAGATACATAGAAATACAATTTGGGACAATATATCTATATTCTCTCTCTTCTCTGTATATATATATATATATATATAATATATATGTGTGTGTGTGTGTGTGTGTGTATGTGTATTTGTAGATAGGGCTGAAGATGCGATATAGATTAATGAAATTTGTTGTATGACAATCATTTAAAAGTCCAAATTATATTTTGGACTTTTAAAATTTCACTGCAGATGCAAGAAAAAAGAAGACTTTTCTAATGATATGTTTAACAAGTATGCTGTTAAAAGGCAAAATTATATTTATACCTTGTGCTATATCTGAATTATGAGTTAATTGTCTTCTTAGATATAATTAAATAGTTTCTTGATTGTAATTAATGATTATCCAAAAAAAATCCGAACTAGAGTTTGGAACGAAACTAGAATGCTTTTCTTTTAAGATATCCACGCAAAATGAGAATTTGGAACCATCCTGATTGGGACATCTGACTGGATCCTAAATTGGGACATCTGACCACTTTACTTTGAATCAAGGAAAAAAATTGTTTTTATTCAAAACTGAGCTAAAATAAGGACTTTTTAAAAAAATTAGGATTAAAAGTCTGAAACTGGGAATTCCATGTTTCATAAGACTCTCACTTTAATTCACTCTCTTTTCATTTTATTTTAGCTAGAGAAGTAGGATTTTTTTTCAAAATTGTAACACATCCAGAAAGTTTATATTCATTTAGGATGAAGAATATAAAATTAGAAGTGTACCAATTAATTTCGGTCATCTATTTATTTGATTTTGGCTTAGCAATGAAAAATTTTATTCTATATTTAGATAATGCCGAGTCGGTTTTTTTTTTTTTACATTTAAGATAAAAACGCTAAAAATTTAATTGACTTGACTAATCTCGAAAGTTTGGTCACTTTATTCAA
>JAPMOQ010008497.1:1256495-1294436 GCA_026543055.1 Argiope trifasciata
GATTTTGTTAATATAATTGTATCATTGTGCCAAATATCTTTTGAAATTAACTTAATTAATATTAATTATTTATTTATAAAAAATTAGTTTCTTTTTACTAAATTAATTAAATAAAAAAGTCATCAACCAAACGTCTTAACTTCTCATTTCTCTTATTAACTTTTGTAAATCTGAGAAATAGCGCCATAAAAAACAATGGAAGGGACTATAGATATCTGACATTTTGAAAGAACAAATTGTTGGAAAATATAATTATTCTATAAACGGGATATTTTTATCAACCCCTCCAAGAATAAATAATTAACAAGAAAAAGTTTTTTTATCATTTGTCATCCATTTTAAAGTTAGCCATCAACAAGTTAATTGTTATTTTTGCTTACATACGGATTTGAAGAGCAGAAACATTCTGTAATTCAGTGCACGAATGTGACATTAATTTATGTGAAAAGTAAATAAATTGAAATATTAGAATATCTACTATATGGTAAAAGTTAACAGTTATAGATTTTTCAAATTTACGTCATACATGAAAAAAAGAACTTTTTTACTAGCAACAATAAATAAATTTACAAGCAAGAATAGACAAATTTACAAGCAATAAGGTTTCATACTATTTCTACTCTAATTATAATATAAAACAACATCAGGTTTTTTGTAAAGTAATGGATTGGGTAGTAACGTGCTCAAGTAGCATCATGAAAAAAAGAGAATGAACATTCACGGAAAAAGTTTACTTAGAAAAGTCTGAAATTTTAAATAAAAAAGTTCTTCCTTGAGCAAAAGTCATGTAAATACGTTTGGGGCAGAGAACTTTAAACTTCGTGTCATAGACTATTTACTTATTACATTACTTTAAATGGGAAATTAAACTGCATTTTAACTTACCAGCTAGGGGAGGCCCTAGAATGGATGAAGCGCCTCTGAAGAGGCTGAGGAGACCGAAGGAATTTGTTAGTCTGTCCAGACCAACCATCTCCACTAAAATGATGGATGTTAGCGATATGTAAGCAGCTGAAAAAGAAATTTGATAATTGTAAAAAAATCTACTCGATGAATAATTTCAACAAATATCCTTAAAAAATATTTTGCTTTCAATCAAAAGTACAAATAGATATTTTCTCAATTTTTTATATGGAACCTTATAATTTACGAAACCATATATCATACGAAGAGTTTGATTTTATGCAATGAAATGCTTCACTTCACTACTTGCTGAATTTCATGTATCACATTGTCTTATATTTAAGAGAAAAAAATCGTAAATAATGGAGTAATTTACAAATAAAAACTATTTTTAATATTTCTACTGAGAGTCTTGAAACGTTCAGAAATTATCAAGATCATTATCTTTTTATCAATTTATTAAGAACACCAAAACTACATTGTATGTATGTGTTGTTGAAATTAGTTATCAAATTCCATATTAATCATATTTTCTTTAACCAAATAGTTACTTCATTTTTTATGAAACACACACACACACACACACACACACATATATATATATATATAATCTATATGGAATTTGATAATTAATAACAATATAATAATCTTGATAATTGGTTCTATCATCCAGGACTGATGATGCTTTTTGTAAACTTTCTTAACGCTTCAAAACTTTCAGTAGAAATATTGAAAATAGCAACAAGTATCCCAAAACTCTACTTCACTTAGTCAACTTCATCTCAATATAGATGCCAACAATGACATATGTATATCTTTCATATATGTTTGGCGAATAATAACAGGTTCCAAGCTTTATCTAAATCAATTAAATTCTGCTTTTGTTTTGTAATGTAAATGTGGATTACCGATAGATAAATCATTCTTTAATAAACCTCCCAATCCGGTTTTTTGTTGACAATTTTACTTCATGTATCCTCTCTAGAGACACGAGTTGAAAAGTACATAAATAAATAGATGCTTAGACAGGAGATCATTTTAGCGAATTTTTCAGCAATTGGATTTTGCATTATTATTCAACATTTACATTTTTATTCAACTTTTTCAATTGAACAATGAACGACATTTCTTAAATATTGGGCTTTTTAAGGAATTAATTAATTACTGCAAAATTTTCCTTATTTTATTTCAATTAATGGGCATTCAAATTGTAGTCAATTTGTATCTCGAAATTCGAAAGTATAACAAAAATTTAATTGGTATTCTGCCATTTTTGTATTGGATAGTCGATGGATTATATCAAACTTTGTTTTCTTCCGTCAGTTCAAATCTTTTTAGACAAGTAATTTGTGATATCTGAAGATAGTTTAATACAATACACTAAGAGCCCTAATAAGCTGATTATCCAGCCTTTGAAGGTAATAATACCAATAATCAAACTGTAATAAAAGCAGATTAAATGTGAATATTCACAAGTATTAAAAGCGGATTAAATGTGAATATTCATAATATAAGCGGATTAAATGTGAATATTCATAATATAAGCGGATTAAATGTGAATATTCATGTTTGTCATTATTACATATGATAACAATTCTAATCTCAGGTCTATCATCCTATGTCTTCATCGATGTCAAAGATTTATAATTTAATTTAAACATTAATAATTAAATCTTAACAAAGATTTAAGATAAAAAAGAAAACATGATATCTTTTGTTGGTTAAAATTATCTTAGAACAATGATTTGCAATTCAAATTCAATTTCGTTCCAATATATGGGGGCAGATTGCCCCCTTCTATTGATTTTCTGGAATAATCTATAGAGGACACAATCCAATGAATGCAACATATATGCACCAGCCAGCTCTTCAGTTATGTTGTTTGATAGCACAGCCATAAATCAGAATCCGTAGCATTATTCTCCTGTTAATGTTTTTCAGCCATTTTATGCCGTAATACACATTGGGAATAAAAACAAAAGATGAAATTTTCGTGAATATTCTGAAACATTACTGCAGCTTAAATAACAGCTTTGACAAGGCCTCAAAAATGTTTCGAAATTTCGAATAATGATCCTGAATATTACCTGATTATACTAAAAACATTTCAATAAAAAATCCTGTTTGTTTAAAACTAATATGATAAAATATTTTAATGTAATCGATGATAATTAATGTCATTAATAGACGCTGAACATTTTAACAAAAAAATGGGAAAAGAAAACCTAGTATATATTGCATTTAATTTGAAAATATTGATGAAAGTTAGAAGAGATAATTGATTACAAAATTTTACGTTTTTTGATAAATATTTTCAGATGATAAAATGTATTACATAACAAAAAAAAGTGTTTAGAAGAGTGAGCTGAATTTAAAAAGAAATTTGGTTAATTGTTGACAAATTTACAAAACTTATTTAGCTTTGATTCACTTGGCGATTTTCAAATAATGCCAAACTTTACATAAGATACCAAGAATTTGCCAGGACAGTTGCTTAATACGTAATGAATTTCATTTGTTGGAGATTTACCGCTTCTAACTATAGTTGGTGAGCTTTTAATTTTGTGGGGATGTTTACAATTTTGACTTAAATACTAGCAAGTATTGAGATTTTGGCATGCGTTCCTTTATTTTTGATGCATACAGCCATTTCCTAAAGACCATAAATAAGTTAATAAAACAAAATGGAAAAAAATATTGGTGAAATATATTGGATAAAATATTTTAAGGAATTTATTATGTAAAGACATCCATAAATTATAATAAGAAACGCAAACTTACAAACAAAAATACTGAAAAATGTACAAACAGCTACTATGGATGCATAAGAAAGGCAGAAAGGCGTGACCATGATGGAGATACCACTCACAGCCAAGCACATGTTGTTGACGTCCAATGCCCTGAAATTGAATCTGTCCACCACCCACCCGAATATGAGCCTGCCTACTAAGTTGGTGATGCCGATGACTGATAGTAGAAATGCAGCAGCTTCTTGGCCTATCCCCTTTTCTACAGAGCTATCCGCTATGTAAACGAAAGGCACATAAAAGCCCAACATTCCAAAGATGTTGGCGATGCAGGCAAGAAGAAAAGCAGGCTCAGTGAGTAATGAAAAGTCTAAAGCCTCCTTTAGTGTGTCTGTCATGCTTTTTGGAAGACGTGGGCATTTGAATTTACTTTTCGACTTTGATTTGATGTCTTTTGGAGCATCATCCTGAAAATAATATCAAATCAGTCATGTGAAAGCAACTTTCTTCTTCTATTTTTTTTAATTCTTATAAAATACTGGATATTAGGGTGGAACAAAAGTGTCCTTAATTTTTTTAAGATTTTAGTTTGGTAATAATGCTGAAAAGTTGTCTTTTAGTTTCAAAAACAATATTTTAAAATTTGGTGGCAATATTACATTATCTTGAAATGCCGCAAAAAGCTTGAAATTTGGTAAAAAATGAAAAAAAAAATGCATTTTTTTAAAAAAAGGGCCTTTAAAAATTTTCTTAGATTTTACATAAATAATACTACGGAAAAGTTAAATTTTAAATACAAAAAGAATTTTTTTATAATCAGGTTGCACTGCAACAATATTTCAAAGTACCCCCAAAAGTTTAAAATTTGTAAAAAAATGAAAAATTATTATTTTTGATAAAATATTTTTATTAATTATGAATTTAGGCAGGGAAAGTCGATAACTGAGTCACTTATACTATTTGATTCAACTTCAAATATCTTCTGTATATAGTTTTTACTTAATATTAAACCCTACAGGCATTCGGTAGTTTTATCGCTTTTTGTCTATTTGATGGATTTGGCTAGTAAATGATTGCCTCGTTTTGCAAAGAACATTGTTGTACTTCAACGTTGTGATTGACGCCAGTAATCGTTTGTGATGCACTGGTATTTTTGCCGGTTCTTGATTAAACTCAACTATTCTCTGTAGTAGAACTCTGTAGTTCTTTACTCTTTCTTGCTTCTTTCTTAATAAAAATGCTTGTGGTAGCAATATCGTAACAATTTTCTTGTTAGAGCGTTGATCGCTTAGAACATTTTATTTCATAACTGGCACTTTTTAAAAATAAGTCAGCAATTTAAAAAAAACCCCGTCTAGTTTCTTCTTTAAATTCTGTGAGGTTGAAATTAAACTTATCTGAATATTTTATGCCATTAGACTTTAATAAATTCCTGTATTTAGCATGATACGCTTTTATAATTTGGGAAATTCTTTTGCTAGAAGCAACGGGAATAGAAGCTTTAGACCATATTTGTTCGATTCAGGGAGCTAAAGTGTCACATATATAAGTGTCAATACTTCAGAGAAGGGTCCTTCTCTGAAGAAATTTTGAGTTTATGTCTAATATAGCAATAACACTAGATTCGTCAGTAGTGTGTTCAACTTCAAGAAAATCACTAGATTTCCCAAAAATAGACACTCTTATATTTGCATTGCCTTCACCAATTTAGATTGAGTCCTTTTTATTCACAGCAAAGCACATAATCACAAATTAACAGGTCAGATACATTAATCAGTTGTACAATAGACGAAGTGAGGAATCCAACTCAACAGAACTCGGCAAAACTACTGGTTTGAAATCAGCTCTGCTCATGTTACTGGACGCAGACAAATCTCCACCTTATCGCAATAACAATCGCTCCGGAGACAACTTAATGGCATGCCAGGGCGATAGTGATACTTTTTATATACTTTTGTATCATATGACAATGAATAATAGAAGCTTTTTATTTCATAATCGAGGCATGCAAAAATATTTAAAAAGTTGCAAAATGTGTGTTTTTATGAAACTTTGACGTGCTTGCGGCACCTAAAGATATACTCTAATATTTTTTATAATTTTTATTTATCTTATATATACCAAAAGGTAATTTTTCTGTGCTTTTACAAATTCAAAAGCTAATTATTTTGGAAAAAAACTTTAAAATGTAGTAAAAATTTTAGTTTTATGAAACTTCAACGTCCTTGCGGCACCTCAAAACCTACTCCAATAATTTTAATATTTATATTTTATTTTATCTACACCAGAAGGTAGCTTTTCCACACTATTCCAAATTTTTAAAAAATCAAAAAATGAATTTTTCGTTCCACCCTACTGGGTATCTATTTGTATTACTTATTTGGTATATGAGAATGAACTGCAGAATATTATCCATTTGTGGTGTTTCAAGAATTTGGTATTTTGCATAACTTGAATATTGACTTCCGAGTCTTTCACTTGACATAAGAATAATGTCAATTGTATTGCCAAAATTTAATTTTGAGATTTTGTTTTTATAATATAATTTTTTTTGACAATTTTAGTGCAATTTTAAAGGATGTTCGCAACTATTTCTGTTAACCATACATAATGGTAAAATGTTTTAAACGAATGAGTCGAATAAACGAATAAACTTAATCAAGTCGTGTTAGGATGAAACCCGTGCAGTGATAGGAAATCTTACACTAAGCTTTTATTGTGAAGATTTTTTTTCGAAAACAAAATTTAGTAAAACCATCGAAAATAAAATCTCGGTTGTAAAAAAGTTATCTGTAGCTAAATACTAACAAAATTATACAGTAAATTTTAAAAACTGAACTCACATAAATAACACCCTGAGTCGGTGGTTTGTATATTTTGTCTGACAGCGTGCTCAAATTACTAAAAAATTTTAAATATAGACTATTGCTTGAGTTACCTACAATATATATCTAAATATATTTATATATACATAAATTTTTCTCTTATAATATTAATATTTCTAAAATTTATTAGATAGAAATTTTCAATAACTTTGGTAGCTTAAATTAAATTTGAAATTAACATTATTAGACTTGTTACTTACCAGTTATCATACTTTAATCAATAAATTTTAACTAATGTAGTAAAACTAGTTTAATCTAGTACAGTCCTATTACCTAGTAAAGTCCTAAATTTAACCTAGCAAAGTCCTATTTACAGGCCAATTAATACTCTTTAGAGCCTGAAACGATTGTTCCAGAGCCTGCTGGCAATAATCGTATATTTGAATTACATAACATATTGAACCTATAATGATGGAAGCATCTAGTTCACCTCATTAGCTAACATAGAGCAGTAGTGGTTTAGGTAAAATAGAGAAATTTTTAAGGTTACGAAAAATTGATCATCTTTAAAAATTCAAAAATAAGTGTACTATATTATTCGATTCTTGACATTTGATAAAGTCGCAGAATTCTTAAGTTAACCTTAATTTGTGCTTTGGGAAAAAAAATACCCCGATCATATCATTCTGCCACATTTTTTCTTGCGTAATTCATTTGTTGACGTCAAAAGAAATATAAATTGCAAAGAGCATGGCCTAGTTAGTCGAACATCTAATGCTACTAGGTTTTTTTGCAGTACTAATTTTTTGTGTTTATTTTCAGTATATCTAAGAAAGTACTTTTGTATAAATCCTCTGCGTAACTCGAGAAATCTGCAGTATAAAAGCCAATACATTTGTTTGTACATTAATTATATTTAAATGTAGATTATTATTAACATTTGTATTAATATTGTTAAATGAGATATTGACATTAAAACCCTTCATTATATCATAATGAATTGTTAATAATATGGTATTGTTCAGAAAAACCGGTTCTAATTACGGTTATTTTGGAACGGTATTTATAACAAGTAGGCATTGTACCTCTTCATCATCTGATGGTTGAGGTATTGTAGTGACACTAGATATGTAACATCGTATATCAGCCTTCGACTGGCGATATTGCGGTAGATTGACAATACTTCCACTGTAAAAGATATCCTTTCTATAGAGAGGTCTGACAAGATCTTTGCGGCTGGACATGCGTCTCTGCTGCCTTCTAGCAGGTGTCCAAGAATCTACTCTCCCAGCTCCTTGTGCAGCGTAGTTGTTATTAGCAGTTGGACACAGCACGTTTGTTGAAGCAGGCATAGTGGCCGGCATCGTGAATCTTCTATGCTGCAAATCCTAGAAAAAGAACAGAAATATTGTTTATTTATAAAACAGTATTTTTCACTCAAATGAAAAAGTGGGCAAAGTTCTACTTTGCATTCTTAATTATATTTTTCTTTTCATTAAAAATAAAGGTGATTGTTTGTACGCGTTTCGCTATGAGTATATTTGACAACACTCAACAGGACAGACCATTAGACTCAGAGTTGCAATATTTAATCCAAATTTACTTCAGAAAAGAAAATATGCAACGCCATGTATTTTTTTAAATTTAGTTAAAATTTAATTAAAAATTAAACAAAATTTTGATAATTTTAAAAATTTGCCTTTCAGAAATATTACAGATTGCATAACTCAAAATTCAAAACATCATCTTTTCAATGATACCTATTTTGTTGCAATATTTTTTTTTGTTCATTTTGAGTGAATTATGAAGAATGTTTTTATTTTAGAACAATATACGAATTATTAATGAGAAACTTAAATACTTTTTAGAGTTGTCACAAATATTCCATTCTGAATAATGAATAGTGAACCACTAAGCACTCAAAGACAATTCGCAAGAGAGAGACTTCCGTTTCTCGATGCGTCTGCTGCCACAGACTAATATTCTTAAAATATTTAATACTGACAGATTTCTTTAATATTTCTCGGTTTTTTATAGTTTTCTTGACATGAAAAGAGATTTTCTAAAAGTCTATCGTATCTTCGCATATCTTATTGTATCGTCCTAATCGATATATGACCAAAATTTCATCATTAGTCTCAAGAATCTTCAATTTTGTTGCCATGTAGCCAAATGAGCTGTCATTTATTCAGATACTCTCATTATCCATTAGAATTATCTTTAAATTTTTCCTACTTACCATGAAATTAATTGCCAGTGAAGAAAGCTGACAAATTCATAACAATATTTTTTAAATGTGACGTACTTCAGCTTTATTTAAAAACAAAGTTCACACGAAATTTATCATCTATAATCGAAAAAATGATTTCTGATACTTACATGATATACCAGTCAACCATGTTCAAACAGAATTCCCATTTAAACATTCATAAATTATCTCTATACTTGTTTAACTATATTTCAAAAGATGAGTTTTTGGAGTCTTTGAATTTACAGGATTTTATTTTGTAATTTAAATAAAGTTTTAGAATTTTTCACAGCCACCATTTTTTTAATTCTTGATAAAGATATGTTTTTAATGCGACGGCCTTTCTCATAGACTTTTTAGAAATTATCGAAATCAGCTTTTTTTATCATGCATATGAGGTAACTCAGCAAAAGATCAACAATATATTATATTTATTCTAATTTATATTTATTATATTTATTCCTTATATTTATTCTAATTTCTTCTGCCTTAATGAATTTAAAGAAGTATGTCAATTATCATATTAAGAAAAAATTCCATTTCTAAAAATGACCTGAACCTGTCGATGAAAAAAAGAAAGTATGAATTTTTAGCAAGATATAAATTTTTAAAAAGTGGTGACGTTTTACAAGATACAAAACAAACAAATACGAACGTCACTAGACTAGAATACCTTGACATTAATCTGGCTGTGGCAAACTTTCATCGTGGCTTTTGGAGGACCGTTTTCTTCACAAAGTGTCCCCATCGAGGTGCCATCTATCTTTTGCGAGGAGGCTGATGGTGTAACGCTGGTCACTGTTAATCCAGGGACCACATCGATGGACTTTCGCAAATGATCCTGGTTGGCGTCCATGGGCGAAAGAGACATCCTTGGCATCTAAAACAAAAAAATGAATCATTCTAATGAAACAATTACAGTTTTTATAAATAAAAAAACATCTTTTTAATATTTATCCTCACTGTTTTTCAAAAAAATTCAATTGATTTCTTTACATCCACTGGAATAAAGTCACATATACATCTTTTTTAAGCTAATGTTTTACTTATCTATCCATACTATTTATTGCATTTATCCATTTTTTATACAAATTATTATTATCTTTTTACACAAATCTATTAGATTTTTTATCTTTTATCTTTTCTTGTTTTTTAACTATACTTACGAATCTTATATTGCAATTTTACGATTGTGTAGTATTTAAACCATTCTACTTAAAAATCTTTATAAATCTTTTTGTCTGTTCAAACAATATAAATTTTGTTCTATTAAAAAAAGTAAACCCAAAGATGGCTTTGGGTGATATATTCAAATTTTAATCTTCCTCGAAAATTAAAGTCACAAATCTATCCCGATTTTTTTTTCATTTTTTTAGTAAATTGTAAAATCGTAGAAAATTATGAAATGAAATTTTTTTAAGTACCTAAAAGATGAACTAAATAGTTTTTCTTTTTCTATACATATATATATTTCACGGTTTTATCTCACAGTCGTTGAATAAATACATTAATGCATTAAAATAGATTCTTCATACAAATTTTATAATATTTATATGAATGTGCATACAAGTAAAGAGTAACTTTCAAGTTTCCTGATTGGTGACATTTACAATAAGTCATCCTTTACAGGAAAAATTACATTTTAAAATGTGATTTTTGGAATTTTTTATCTTTGAAGTGCATTTGGTAAGGTACGGATAATTAATAAGAAAATCTACAAAAAGATAGCATGATTAATGAAAACGTGAAATTTTTTATTTTATTTTAAGGAGAGCCATTTTTTAAACCAGTATAAATATATATTTTTTCATTTTGAAAAAGAAAATGACCTTTGAGGTTTTAATCCGAGTCTAGTACAAAATGTGGAGCGTTTAAATTGATAATGTATAATTAGGTTTAAAATTTTAGAATAGTAAGGATTAAGAAAGTAAAAAGTTACCTGATCCAGATTCAATGTCGACTGCACGCCTGGCTCGGTGTTGATGAGAGGTACTCCATCTTCCGGAACCAGCTCCAAACCACTATCTGCTTTTCCTTTGTCGGACAGCAATGATGGTTTCCCATTCTTCAGGCAGGATAAAGAAATAAGATTACTACAATATGAAAGAAACTAGAATATCACGAAGGCTATGACTTTATTTTCTAACAATACTGGGATATCATAATGTTAAATAATAAATCATAACCAAAAAATTTTTTTCTCTCTAAATTTTTTTTCATTGATTATAGAATTTATTTTATAAATCAAATGCAAAAATAACTTTTTAAATAGAATGATGTCTGTTTTAATGGCAGAAACAAAAGTAAAACATCTCTATTACTTCAAATAATAAAAGAAAATATGCGTATTTGTGTATGGGTGCATAGGTTCTGTATAAGAAAGAATGTTAAAGATACAAATTAACTGTTACATTAACACATTAACATTAATTACACATAAACTGTTACACATACATTTGGCACAAATTTGTTTTGAAGGATGGAAACGAACACCTCGAAGCTATTTTTTGAAAAATTTAATTGCAGTTTTAATTAATTATAAAGTGAAATTTTAAAGTATTTCTCTAATAACTGCCCATATTATTACAGTACAAAAACAGGTTTTGCGTCATCATAAAATTTATAAAATTATCATTTCGATAATACTAATTGGATTTATGTATAGATTTGTCTCTTTTAAAGTAATTTCTATCTTATTTTACAATGACAACGATATATATCACTGTTTTAAAAATATTCAAGCTGCTTTCATTGTCGATCAAATATATCTTTCAGGAATTTTCTTCAATAGGTATTAAGATACATCTTTTTATGCCATCCTAAATAATTTTAAGTTTTAAATATATTTTAAATTAAAAATTTTGAAATTTCATTATACTTCTAATTAAGGTTTGATGAAAATTTTACAAGCAAGGGTTTGCAAAATGTATCGCAAATAAAAAAGATAGAATTAAAAAAAAAGAAGAAAAATCTATAAGTTTTCATATCAAATTAACAAATAATCAAAATTTATACCAAAATTCCACTTTCAAAGTCTACGTGTAAGTACTTATTAGAATGAGACAGATAAAATTTTCTTAGCCAAAGGGCATATAAATTTTGCTTTGGGCGCGAGACATGTTACACAGGAGTATTCAAAAAGAAGAAGCGACTGTGAAACATAAATTTTATCAAATGAAAACAGACAGAGACATACGATATATCACAGAATAGGGGAAAGATAATTTTATTTTTTATACTCAAAAAATCTCTCTATAAAGGCGTTCTTAATTTAAGAATTGTGCATTGTGTGTTTCATTATATAAAGATTTAATTTTGTTGCTTTTGCAATATCCATTTTATTGACAGGTCAACTAAGAACCACCTTATTATGAACAGATTTACAGCTGAAATTAGAAGACATATATATAAACAGTAAAGGACGTTTTCACTCTTCAAATGAAGATGTTTGCGCTTTAGAACATAATCATAGAAAAACTGTAAACAAAGCAAGTGTATGCTTAAAATCCAATTATGTTACTCTTCACGCTCTAGAAGAATAAATTGCTGCAGCAACGAGTTCTATAACTAGTTACTTCATGCGTACTTCAAAAAGAATTACAGATTTGGAGTTTGTCGTATACAAATGAAACTCATATACATCATAGACAAGATATAAAGAACATCGCTTTCATTTCTCTATACATCGTTTATCATTAGAAATAAAAACGGTAAATTTGTTGTTTGTTTTAGAATAAGCCAGCATGCAAACAACAGCATGGACTTTTGAGAGTTAATCTAAGGAGACCTACCAACTCAGTCTTGAATGCTGGCGCTTCCAAAGGCCTCATGAGTGCCCCAAAGACAGAACAGTTCAGAGCGAGACCGGCCATTATCAGCATGGCACCTTGCCAGCTGTAGGCTTCCAGAAGCATCTGGGTCAGTGGTGCGAAAACGAAAGCCCCCATCCCGGATCCACATACGGCGATCCCAGTGGCGAATGCCCTCTTGGTGGAAAAGTAGTAGCCGACACTGACGATGGCAGGAAGATAAATAAGACCAAAACCGATTCCTGCAAATTATTCAAAAAGATGACCTGAATTAGTGAAATTTTACAGATACATAATTTTATTTCGTATTTTTTAATGGAAAATTAGGATAAACAGGTTGACTGGTGTAACTGTGATCGTGATAAATTGAAATTGAGAACGGAGGAGTTTATAACTTTAATATAGTGTGTGCCCTTGCACCAATAATTAATTTCTAAACCTTGAAACATAGGTATATAATTAGAGAAGGAAAACTGTTTTAAACAATGGCATTTAAACAATGGCATGGAATATTTCGTGTTGTTTCAGTCAATGAATTCTTCTTCGAAAAAAAAAAATTAAAAATATATCTAAATTTTTATAGTTTCTGTCCTATTAGTTATATTTAGTCAAATGTTTTTGGCACACTAATATTTTCAACAACAAAATTATCATTATTTTTCAAAAAAGATTAATGATATTTTGAATATCACTGTTTTAAGCGATATCAGATCATTTTATTGAGAATAATCAAATCGTCTTCCTTTTTTAGAAGAGGCCATTGATTTATATAAAATAATGAATCGGAGTAGTCTACATGTACTTTTTATGGGATTAAAAAGTACTCATTTTTTCAATATATAAATTTAATTATTCAATTATTTTGTTCTAAAATAATATATAAATCATTGAAAATGTCAGACCAGTATAAATAATAATAATATATATCAAAATATTCAAAGTAATAATTTTAGTAACACATGTCGGAAATTTCTGAGAGGAATTATATATTCAAAATAAAATTTCTGCAAACCTAATGCTTTTCCATATAATTTTATTAAAGTTTTTCTAATAAAGCACTCAATTAGAAAAACTGGGGTTGCCTTCGTTAGAACACAGTATGAAAAATATTGGAAACTTGCAATCTATATCCACATGCTATATTCTCCTATTAAAATAAAATGAGGGAAATTTGAATAAATAGAATTTTTTGAAGTGCTTCAATAAGTGTATTCATATTAACAAGTACCATAGCGTATCTATACATAGGTATAACACTATAAAATAATTATTTAATTTTATTTTATTATACTATACAATAATGTATTATACTATACAAGATTATTTTATAGCATTCAAATTTATTGGTAGCGTTCAAATATTCGATCTCGGGATTTTGAGAGCATATAGGATGCAAATGTTTAAATTAGAATCCTTTACTGTATTTTCAGGAAGAAAAATAGACGTGTGGCTTTCATCGCGGAGCAAAAAAGATGGTAAAGATGTGCTAAATCACACGTGTAAAGTAGTGCAAGGAAACTACATAACTGAGTAATGACAACTATGTTATATCATCTGAAATAAGTTCTAATCTTTTAGGTAGGGACATTAAATATTAAGGAAATGATACCTCCACCTGACATAGAATTTAGGAACGTTGAATGACCATCGTTACAATTCAAAAACGAGAACAAAGTTTGAAACTTAAAAGTCTTTACCCGCAAGGGTACGTATCCTGTAGGTTCCATCTTGCAGTTGAGGACTCAGTCATACAAGATCGTTATATTCACTAGGAAAACTAGACCAAACATTAAATTATTTATGAATTTGTCGAGCCCACCACCAAGAGAAGTTGAAATAGTACTAAAGCAAATAAACAGGGTATCCCAATGATTGCTAACTGATATTACGGAAATCGTCCGATCATTTCACTGAGGAATTCCATCAGGCTAAACAGCGGATCGCTAAGCTTTATTTTACTAGAAAAACTCGAAAAGCAAGTAGCAAAATACAGATGAAGTACGCAAATCACAGCATTTGGATAAATCAGCAATAAAAATGGAAGCATCAAAACGTTACTAAATAATAGTAACAGTGCAGATATAGTTCGCTTCTGGATCAACAGTCTAAAGAGAAAATTCACTATAATGGCTTGCATTAACTCTGTTCTGTCATGTTTATATAAATTTTCTTACAGGACAGAATTTCCTACAGAAACAGAGGGTTTCGAATCCTGATAAAAATTTCATTACAGTTCTTGCATCTTCGGGAGCTTTCATTTTCGTCACCAAATTTCTAAATTCATCGCAAAAGTGCCAAATTGTGGTTCAATTTGTCGCCAAGATCGGAGATCATTTAGTATCCATTAAAGCTTCCATAAATCCCTCTTCCTTATTATAGGATTTAATGAGCAGGGAAACAATATTACAGATTGATGAAGCTATTGATTTGCAACTACAGATAAAGATAATTTCAAGGTCTCATAGATATATGCATTTTTAACTGTTTTTCATATTCAGAATATTTAAAACTTTTTTTATTCAAATATGCATATCAATTAATTTTTATTAATAGTAAAAGTAATGTTACTTTATATTTTTATAATGGTGAAATTAAATTTTAAAATAAGAAAAAAGTAAAAAATATTAAAATTAATATAATTTTCGATTTGCATTATAATTTTAAAATAAAAACTTGCTTGAATATGATTTGCAAGTGAAACTAAACAAACTTTAATACATTCAAGCAGTTTAAAGTTTGGAATGGACTATTCATCAAATTATATCTATCTGCTAATAATTATAAGAATGAATATATCAATTGCATATGTACTAGATTTTTGTTTTTTTCCTCTGCCACTTACAGTGTTTATTCAGAAATGAATCGGCCACTTGGTATATAACTAAATGCTTTCGGTGAGCAACAGCACTTTTAGAAGTATCTAAAATAAACTTTTTTTGATTATTGTTTTACTGCTCTAATTTTTATTTCGTTTATAAGATAGTTGCTAACGTTGATTTCAGAAAATATTATCCAAAAAAAAGTTCATTTAAACGTTATTACTGATACAGGTTTTATTACCTTGTTAATATTTATCTTATTTCCAAAATTAGAAATAAAAAAACAAAGACTTCCTTGGGTTTTTAAATGAATATTTTTAATATTTTGTAAACCAGTAGAGTAATATTTAAATACACGAAATAATTAGATATATAGACATTACATTTCTTGGCAATCAGTAGATGTAAAAAGGCGTGATTGAAAAATATATATATAAGAATTCCAGTCATTGTTAGCAATGATATATATCATACACGATATGATATGCCCAATATGGTCTTTATTTCACTAATTTTTTTTAATGAGAGGGTAAAATAATGAATATATGTTAAGCGTTTCTTTTCATACAGTGCGTTTGATCATAAACTTGATGTTGATCATTTGCTTTTAGATTAAGAATTATTTATCAAAATTTACAAATCTTGTTGCGTTTTCCCACTATCAAGCTAATAAAAAGCAGAAATCTTAGAACATAGTTATATTATTGCAAACTTTGAAATCAGCTTTAATCTCAAAGACCATTCAAACTAACTTTAGGTATTTTGAACTTGGATAAGACTATAAATTATCTAAGTCGGCTTTTTGATGCATCTTTTCTATTTAAGCCTAGCATGCTAAGAAATAAGAAAAAACGCATTTAGATTAATACAAAAAAGTAATAAACAAAACATTTATCAATATAAGGAAGGTTTATAATGCAGCTCATGTCTGCGTAATATTGAGCAACTCTTTTGCTATATATATAGCAAGTGTGTTGTCATGCCAGCAAAAAATTCATAATTCAATAGGTAAATGAAACTGTGAAAGTAAAAGGCACCACTTTTGCTGCACCTGATCAGATACTGTCCTTGGAAATTTTGCAACTCGTCTCGCTTACTAATTTCATTTATTTTTAGTTACAATGATGTGTAATAAATCATCTTTACACCTATTTGATATTTCAGTTTGTTTCAAGGAGCAAAATCGTGCTATGTTAAAAGGAATCGAAATATTTCCAAAGTAAAATTAATTCCAAAATCAGTATTTATGTATATGTATGTTAGATTCTAGATTAGAAGCACTTACCAGCCATAATGCCGTAGGTTATCATTAAAACATCTACAGATGGCGCTGCTATGCTCAGTAAAAATGCGATGCAAGAAATTATGCTACCAGCTATTGTTACTGGACGGCAACCAAATTTGTTTGTTAAAGCGCTAACCACAGGCCCTGAAAAAAAATCCATAAACTTATTTAAATATTAAAATCATTCTTTAATAACAATCATTTTTGGAAACAATTCATTTGAAATATTTTTATCCCATATGTTGTTACAAAATTTTTAAATGATATTTGGATTTCATTCTAATGTTGTTCCAAAATATGAAATTTTATTTCTAATATTAACTGACTAAAAATTTCATTTATTAACAGCACACAATCATCTGAAGCTTCTTTTATGGGTTCGTGACTGTATCAATTGGGCCCTAGACGATTGGGAAAAAAATAGACTGAACAAACAAGATTTCAGTTGGTAAGAGCCGATGGTTCTGTTCGAGTGAGGCGTAGGGGGGCCCAATCAATGGGCCCACGCTGTCAATAATGTACTGTACACGTTGGTTGTGGCTTCATAATTATGTGAGATTTTTTACATGGAATAGAAGGAGTTTTCTGGTCCAAATGAACAGATAAATAACTGGAAATTATTATGTCCAGCTACATGGTGACTATTTGGTGGAATTCGTGGGCTTCATGTCTCCAAATAAGAAAGGAATTTTATGGATGACAATGTACCGTATTACCTTGGTTCCAATTGTTCGAGATTTGTTTGAAAAATATTTTGCACGGTTCCTGCAAATGATTTCGCCACCTAGATTGCCCAGTTTGAATCTCATTGAACTTTTAAGAAGTCTTAATAAGAAAACAAGTTCCTGCACAAAATAATACGCACTCAACACGTTCGCATTTATGGACGTTTATAGAGATGGCAGAGCTCAATATTCTTGAAGGAAACTTCCGACGATTTTTTGAATCCATGTCAAATCGAGGTACTGCACTTCGCCGGGCGAAGACGACTTTTTATTGAGAGGTATCCTAACAATTTTTGTAACTTTAGGTGTTTTTTTTTTTTTTTTTTTGTAGAAAAAAAGATATAGAAAATTCTTTTTTTTTCAGTGATTTGAGAGGTATTGCAAATTTATTTACTTTTTTTACCTGAAGAAAAAAATATGATAGCGTTCTTTTAAAAATAAATTTCTACAAGTTACGTGAAATTTCCGTACCAATAAGTTCTTGATAAATATCATAAACTGATTTAAAGTATAAAGAATCGATTTTTTTTCTTAATAATGAAATATATTTAAAACTGAAGTCGAGTTAAGGAAAGGAGTTTATTTATTTTGCTAAATAAAATTATTTTAATTTTTTAATTAATTTGATAGATTAATGATTAATTATTAAGTTCGTCTTGGCTTGAGAAAGAAATTCGGGGATTTCGTTAAAGCGAAAAATTGGTGAAAGTTCAATACAAAAATTTTTTAGCTTTAAGTATTAATAAATTACTGCATGAAATTACTACTACGAATTAATTGATAACTAATTTGATAGTAAAAATATTTAATAATATTTGTTGTAATTCATTTCTTATTAAGCGATAGTACCTCCACTCAGAAGTGGCAAAGCAGCTTATCAGCAGCGCTTTAAAAATTGATAAAAATAGTAATAAGTATAACTGCAATATCCTTAAAAAAGAGTATATGATGCGATGAAGCTTGATTCAATTGCTTGCGTCAAATGATTAGTCAATTGCAAAGACAGGTTTTCTGCTCCACCTTTTAGCGAGTTTCATCCAACGTTTGCTTGTTTGAATTTGGTGGCGAAAGAAGAGTTTGCAATTATAGCTATCTCAGTTCTAATTTTGTTCTTGTTCAGTTTGGTAATTCAATAAATGCGACATAAAAAGGATCAATATTTACACAATTGACGGCATCAAAATGAATCAAATTGTATAGACCGCACAAATTAATGTTTTGCTATGAAAGTTCGAGACTTTCTTTGAGTATAAAAGGCCGGCAGGTATAGGAACATCTACTAATTCGAACGTTTAATATGCTATGAAAGTTCGAGACTTTTTTTGACTCTGGTATGAAAGGCCAGCAGGCATTGGAGATCTACTAATTCGAAAGTTTCATATGCTTTGAAAGTACAATGTGCGATAAACTATTTAGTATCCTATGTTAGAATATACTTTAAGCTACATTTAAAAGCGATATTAAAGTTTATTTAGTTTAATATTGAAACTCAAATCGATTGTTTTAACAGTCAATACGATATCAATATCATATAACAAAATGATTTACTCTTTTGTAAGTTTTTCGAATGGTTAGTTGAGTCAAACAACAATTAATCCGCGTTTAATTCCCCTTACCATAAATAAGTACGTTGCAATAAAACTGATTGCATCCTCATTTTATAGAAATATAGAATCTGGAACCTTTTTGTCTCCTCTGTCTTTTACTCTGGCTTACTGTTTGAAATCGACACATGAATTCGATTAAAAAAAAAGAAAAAAAAACTTGGATGTATATTTTTAAACAATGTAATGCATTAAAAATCTCCTCATTGAAATCACGATTTAATTCTGTCGATACTGCTACGTTCAGTAGTGGAGGAGTGATCGGCTGTATAGTAGAAGAAGTGAAATCACAATTAGCTTATCGAGATATTGTATAAATAAATAGATACATAAAATAAATTTAATAAAAGTAGTTTTCAAAATTTCACTTCAAATGTATTTAAAGGTTGATTTATTTTTATTTTAGCATTATTTGTCTTTTTCGTTTTTAATTCATAATTGATTATCATGACTATTACGAAATATTGAGAATTTTTTAAAATTTTCTAACAGGATTTAAAAAGAAAATAAAAATATTTAATTTAGTTTAACAAGCCCCTAGAAATATTAAAATAATGTACTACTGTCAAAAATACTCAAACATGTAAAATTTCAAACTGTAGGAAAACAATGCAGGAAGTGAGTAAAATAAAATTGATTATAAAATTCCCTCTTCAACATGAAACAAGGTAAATAATTAAAAATGAATAAAAGGTTCGCGCTAAAATCTGAAATAAGAGGCAAAAGCTTATATTCAGCCACCAGTGACATAGAAAAACTACAGGTTTGTTTCCGAAATGCATTTCCAAAAGAAACAGTAAGTCTCTGATGATTCAAGTATAACAATATATTTTTTATGCATCATATTTTTGCATTTTATTACCCTAGACACAAATGTGGTGAAAATATTACAGTAAAAAATATGGAACAAATAAAATGTTAGTTTAAATACCAAGTTCTAGCATAATCAACTATATTAATTGCAATAATTATAAAATTTTAAAAAAGACAATGATAAAATAAAATTTCATTGCTTCTAGATATTATTCTTTGTTTCGTATTTTTTTAGTTATTTATTTTGTATCTTGCACTCCGTAATTCTTTTGTAAGTATATGAATAATCTTATAACAGTTTCTCGTGCGCGCGCGCGCGCGCGCGTGTGTGTGTGTGTGTGTGTGTGTGTGCGTGCGTGTGTGTGTGTAAATTCCTATAAGACTTTATTGACCGATCATTGAGGAACCGTCCATGCAATACGGTCAGTTAATGACCTCATGGGTACTATACATTATTTAAGATTAAAAGTTTTAAAAACTTACCTGCTATAAGATAACATCCTGCAAGCAAGGATCCCACCCAAGCAGTTTTTCCTTTACTGGATTTATAATAATTAACGAAAGGAACAAGGAATATTCCGAAGCTGTAGGCAATACCGTCGACTACTACGTTGCACATAAATGAGGCCATGACTATAACCCATCCCCATCCTCCGTCAGGGGGTTCTGGGATCATGGCTTCCCAGATCTCCCCATCTTCCTCTATTTGTTGGACTAAAGTGCAGGGAAGTTTAGGAGGAGGGGTTGTCCGGGAGCTCCATACTTCACCCTCGTCATCCTCTTCTTCCTCCTCCTCCGGAACCCCCTTCATCGTCCCTGAAAAGAAGAAAATATTCAGATAAGAATTTTCTAAAAGTATAGTATGTAAAAGAACGAATGTCCTTTTGTGCTTCATGCAATGCAAGTGAATTCACTATCCGAAAGTATAATTCACGACAATTCAAAATTAAACATTGAATACCATTTCATTGAAATAAAAAAATATCACTTGTACAGTTAATGATTTATATTTATGAAGACCTTAATATAATTTTGAATTACCTAAGAAGACTATACAAAAGAGAAAGAGGGAGATATATGTATTAATAGTGTCATGAAAATTCTATTTCTAGTGAAGAGTGACGTCAGCGATTGGGAATGCACTTGGCGACTTCAGAATCTCACCTAAGGATTTTATTCAATAACCGGATTCGAACTCTATGTTTTGTTTTTTATAATTAGATGTTTTTATAGGAATGAAACTTGTGGTTCAAACGAAAAAGTTTTATTGGATTAAAAATTATCCTGTAGTATATCTATATGATTGTGCGTTGACTTTAATTTCTGGCTCTTCTAAGAATAAAGGAGAATTTATGTGTGGATTCTCTTTCTCTGCATGTGCGTGTGTGTGTGTCAACGTTCGACAAAAGGTTTGACCTACAGCTACCAAATTTGCATAGATGTACTTTAGAGGACAGGAACACAACTTTGAAATGATTTTTTAAGATTCTTAATTAAATATTGAGAAAAATTTGAGATTTTACTTAGATAATTGCAAAAAATATTATTGCAAAAAACTCATCTTTATACCATTTCAAAATTTTACGATGCCAATTTATTTACCGTGTAAATTTTTCCTGAATTTCCCAATTTAAAAAAATATTTCTTTAATTTTCAACAAAATATTTCATTATTGTGATGAAATTCAAACCGTTTACATTATTTAAAAATTCAATTTCAGGAAATTCTACTTTTGATTTTTCTTAAAAACAATATAATTTACAAGAGATAGATGTCTAACAACAATGCACGTAGAACTTGAAACATATTATCCAGATGCTTAAATTTTTAATGGCGATATTATTTTATTGAACTGAATTTCATTTGGAAGGTTCAATAGAAACGTCGAGTCCCTTAAAACCACATAGTAAGCAACTAAGTGTGAAAATTTTAAAATAAAGTATCCTTAATATCTGTCGCAATTTGCTGCTTAAAAATACTTTAATAATGAATATCAAGCTAAGCATGCTAGAATATCAGCTGGTCGCCAAAGAAGACTAGTAATAAATATGTTAAAACATAGTAACGTATCACAAAACCACCAATTAAAGGGGAAAATCATTGAATTATCTATAAGTTTGAAATCGTAATACTCATTTATTCCTATCGACATTTTCTAAGGATAAATTTAAACATGTGCTTGGAACCTATGAATACATCACAGCAATACTAGTTTCTTCGCTTGTACATTACATTACTCAGCAACATTCTACCACGAAACATTTCATACCCGATTTTTCTTGTCATATACATAGTTTCAAAGAATTTCTACATGAGTTAATGCTTTTAGAACCTAGGACTTTTCACGTGAGCTCGGCATAGCTGCTAGCTTATATTCGCCATTTATATTGAATCGGTGAGCAACTTCAGTTACATTAAATTAAAATTAAATAAGCAATTTAAATTTGTAGATTTAGATTATGTTAATTAAGAATTTTAAGAACAGATTATTACGCAATCAGCTATTTTAAAACAAATAGCAAAAGAATGCAGAAGACATTCTGTAATGTACAGAAGACAAGCATGATTAGTTATAGTTTATCGACGATTTTGTTAAAATAGCTTGTAAAAGATTAAGAGATATTTATTTATTCAAAAGTTAATTAGTTATCTAAATTGGATTATTTAAATCAACGGGATTATTATCTAGAACTAGAGACAGCGAAGAGATCTTTATAAACAAGAAGTGGAATAAGTTGAGACAATAAAATAGTAAAAAAGAAATTAAATGTTAGTAGAAGAAAAAAATGTAAGACTAAGTGGTTTTATATTATATATATGAGGGAACAAAGTTATAAATAGGCAAAAGATGTTAAATGATATACTTGGGTTCATATAATGTGCGCAACTTTATTAATATGAATTGTAGAATAAAATTTCTCTCTTTTAAATTGAGTTTAAACAAATTATTGGTTCAATTCGGGAAAACAATAGTCAAATTTATAGATCTAGTTTCCTTATTTGGACCAAAGATTCAAATATTTAAATTATTTTTCTATCTCATAAAATATATTTAAAAAAAAGATAATTACAGTTATAGTTTATTTTTTATTTTTATTTTATTTTTTATTCATTTAAACTACATTATATTACTGTTTAATTATTTTTTTGGCACTTTTCATTAAAAAAATTTCAGACCATTCCATGTAGCACACATGTAATAGAAATAATCAGTAATAAAAATCTAAGAGTTTTTATTTATATTATTTATTTACTTTTTTATTTTGATTTTTGATTCAAGAATTAACCAAATTGTATGATTTTTTTAAAAAAAAGACTGTGTCTTTATCCGAACAGAAAACGAACAACGATCGTTTATCGGTTTCTTTAAATATTTTTAGCCACTCTTGCATACACTATTTCTGCATTGTGTCTCATTCTTGATGACGGGACTTATCTTCTTTTGATGGAAGTGATAGATTTGAATTCAGTCACAACAACTGTGCAGTTTGTTTTATCTTCAAGCGAAAACATGGGCAAACATAAATTTTGAGAAAGTAATTTTTAAATTTATTTCTTTATTTAAATTCCTAATTATAAAAAAATCGATTCTTACACATTCTGGGGGAAATTATTGCCTTTACAATCTACTCTGTCCTAAAATATAAAAATCAAGCATTCATATACTAAGCAATTGGCTAAAATATCTCATGGATTCTGAAACAACGCTACTAATGCTAATAATTTTTGGAACCCATGCAGCATTCATATAATTATTACTAACAAATAGGCAATATAATATCTAACATATTATGATCCATAAGTTTTCATGGAAATATCGTAAATTTGATTATATTAGCTTGTAGTTCTTAAGGCAATATAAATTACTACGCTTTTAATTATATCTACTTGTATTCTTATTTCAACTAAACATGCTTCCGGACACAAAGAAAATCACATGGATTATAATTTTAATTAACAGTAAATGTCATTGATTGGAACTAAAGACTTTTTAAATTTCACAGAAAGATCACACAGACAGTGTTTTATATTTTATGTTTTTAATTTCTTTATGACCTTTGTATTTCTTCATTTTAATCCGATGTCGTTGAAAAAATTCATAATTCGTTTTTAGACGTTTGCGTTGCCCTTTGAGTTTGTTTAGGATATTTTGTTGTTGTTGCTGTTTCCGTACAGTTTGTGTAATTCAGTATTAATGTAATATTTCTTTTAAGTTTTACAATTTTTTAAACTCAAAATCTCCCCTATCTGTCCAGTGTCTTAAAAATTGTATTTAATCTGTGTCATCTTGAACAGAAAAAAAAATAACTCTTTCTATCACATATACTAACAAATTTATAATTACCACTGCTACATACGACGTAGACCGACTAAACATAATACACATATAGCATGGTAGGAATGTGCATTTCGAAAGTATTTTTTGATTTTAATAAGAATTGTAAAATATTAAGCAAAGCTAAGACATTTATCCACGTTAACTTTAAAAAAATATTACAGCATAGGGCGTTTACACCACGTCAAAATTAAAACACTTATCTTTTGAATGATAAAACTTTTACAGAATAATTTTTTCTTCTTCTGTTTTCAATAAATTAAAGGAAAAAAATATTTTAAGAGTATTTTGTTATAATACATTCTACGACTGAAATAAAACTCAAAATCATTTTCATTGATGATATTATTATTTCCTTCTATTTCTTTTCCCTTGGTTAAGGGTTAAAGAAATGATGGTTTGATTAATTTTTTCCTACTCAGCAGATTTCAATATAAGAGACATTTTTAATTAAATTTTGAAATTTTGGTGTACTGATAACAAATATCTATTCAGAATGAAGTAATAATAAAAAATGTCCGGTTATATAATTGAATGTATATATAATTATATAAACCGAATGAATAAATAAACAGAAAATTATGGAAAGGCATAGCGCAGAATGGTGTAAGACTTCTAAAATAGCACGCTAAGGAAGCCACTAAGACAAAGTAACTATCAATTCAGCCGAACTAGCTGGTCTCGAACTATGGTTAGTAAGCTTTCTAATCTGCACTTAAACTAAAAGGGCAGTTTGGATATTTATGGTTCATTTGACCTTTGTTTAATCCTTTCCTTCTTTTTTATACTTCAGTGTATGCTTGCTTCGTGTGTGGTAAAATTATGTCCTTTTGCGAGCTCATTTAACCTTCGGATATTATAATATATAGTAATTTGCGATTATGTAATTCGATACGTTAATGGAAAGAGAACAATTTATTTGCGATTTTCAAGAGAGTATCTTTTCATCATTACAAAGCAGATTTTTAATTTCTACTTCAGGAAGATTAAACTCGGAGACGTATGAAAGATTTTCTAAGTAAAATCATTCAGAAGTCTCCTTTTCTTCGTAAAAGCATTAAGAATTTTTGAGCATGAATTGAGATTTTCTAGATTGAGGGGTTTGTTTTTCGATCCCATGCATTCATTTAGTTTCGTGCATTTTTAAATCCCATCCATTAGTTCACACTATATTTATATATATATCTTGTTCAAATTTTTAATCGTTAATAAAATACTTTTTATTCATCCACTCAAGTTCCAATACATTTTTTGAAACTTTTGGCGGATAACATTTGATGTTAATAAAGTTTTCTAACTATAAGTTCCTTATTTAAATTTAATTAATTTTTAATACTTTAAATAGAATTTTAGCAGTTTTAATGAAAATTGAAATCAACAGGCAGTAACTCAATTGGTAAAATGCAAGGGTTTCAGTACTTTTTGCTGAAATCCTAACATTGAATGAAGGTGAAGAATGCGAGTTCAGTTCTTGCGAAAATCAATAATTTTTGATAATTATTAAATAAAAAGTAACTAAAATAAAATTTCCTTTGTTGATCTAAATAGGAATTGAATTGAAAAAAATTTATATTACTTGTTTTTAACTTTAGATAAGTAAATTTTTTACTCATTTAAAACTTTATAATATTATTTCCTAAAAATAAGATGGTTACATTGAATTAATCAAACAATTCTTTTAATTCTTCAATTTTTTTTCTTAATATACAATAAAGTCACTCCTACACATGAATTTATTTAATTCTTCCTAGAACTGTTCCAATTAAACAAAAATTATTTATGATATTTGTCGTTCCTTCATTCTTAACTTTTTTAACAAATTAAAGTTCATAGTTTTTAACTTTGTTTTTAGTTTAAATAATAATCCGATATAAAGATGTACTGTTTGGGATATGAATTGCTCCTTTCAAAATTTCCTAAACATTGTCTGAAGCTCTCATCTTCATATATTCATCTTTTCAAAAATGAAGCGCAATAATGCTAATTAGAAATCGCAACATAAACATATAAAAAACCATAGTAGTCTAAATGTTTACTCACGAAGTTAATTTGCGCCTACTTCAAATTAAGTCTGCAAAAATAAAAAGTGCTTAACTTCTTCCATGAACTCTTATGTGCTCTTCGAGGTAAAATGTTCTTATGGGAGTTCTTAAACTTTAATGGACCTTTATTATTCTCAACTAATGAACATCAAAATTTTCATTAATTGAACACAATTTTAAAAAAAATTTGCTATCATAATATCAATCTTCTTTCTAACACTTACATTATTTTTTTAAATCGAAAAAAGTACAGGTTAAAATGCTTTACTTGAAAAAAGGTGCAATGATAACATTTATCCTCTTTTCATCGTTTATACACTAAAAATGTCAGAAGAAATCTCCATTAAACCGGTTTGTTTAAAAGCTCTACTTGTTGAATACACATACGTCAATGAATTCTAAAGCATTTCTTTTTTTAATCGCATTTTTTACACAGATTCTAAATCAGTGAACTAATATACTTATTCATATAATAGAACTTAAAAGGTATTTTAAAATTTAATCTGCAAAAAGAGCCAGAAAAAATAAAAAGTATTAAAAATCGAATTCCTAACAAATACATTAATAATTTGAATTCGAAATAAATCAAAAACGCGAATCGACAAGACAAAAGAGAATAAAGCAATTATATAGAATAAATTATTAAAGTAATTGTTTGGGCAGCTAAAATATCAAATATATGTAAAAGGTGCTTTTTATTTAAAATATGTTTTACCGAAACTTTTTCGCATATGCCCCTGTAAAGATGTTATCTCTCTCCCTTTGTGTAAAAATAGTGGACCTTAAGGTTAAAATGTAAAACCCACGATTACTCAAAATTTAATTACATAATAGTAGTAATAAAATCCTGAAACGAGGCGTGCTTTACTTACTTTTTACTTTTTTTACTTTTTGAAGAATGCAACAATTTTAGATTAAAATCGCATACAAAATGTCATTTATTTAGTGCATAGTGTTTTTGAATTATAGCATTTACGTACACTCGAATGTATAGACTGACAGACACTTAGATTGAAGTTGCATTTGCTTCAAAATTTATTAGGAAGCTATATTTTTGATGATAAAATTATACGCAAAATTTTTTGTATATCTTTACATTTTGTAGTTATTTTCATTGCATTTCAACAGGGGGACAAGCATTTTGTTGATGATATTTGTTTAAAATTTGATATAAAAATGATAAATCAAATTTTATCGAACAAGCTAAAAATGTTTTTGTGCTATGATGTTCACAAACAGAACAAAAGATATAAACCCAAAAATGTTTTTTTTTTCTAACTCAGAAATTTTTGAAGCTATGAAATTCATTAGAAATTCGAGGTCAAATTTTTAAAATATTTTCCTCTAAACTTCGATTTGATAAAATAAAAATAATATGGATTGAGGCATCAAAATATGTCAAATTCTGAAATAAATTCAACAAGTGCTTACAATTATTTCTGTTCAGCATTTATTTCATTCAAGTTCTTTTCTTAAAAGAAACATCCGAAAGTTAGTTATTTTCACTTCGGTTGTATAATTAGAAATGTTTTTTTATTGTGTGGTATTAATATGGATTCGAATTGCTCATACGTATTGTGTTGTAAAAATTCATCATTTTCAAACCATAATTATAAAACTGCGATTCCACATGCTCTATAACAATCACAAACTGTTAGAAAAGTAAATGACAGTATTTTATATTCAGAAAAGGCCTCGCTTGGTTTTTTTTGTGTGTGCAACATAAATTTGTTCCAGCCCTATTAAAATCTGATTTTTGCGCCACAAAAGTTTACTAAATCAAATCAAAATCTGTTTATCAATTCGTTTTTTTTCTTTACATAATTTTATATTATAATGTAGCGTGGCTTACATCGAAGCTAACGGACTATAATAGGAAGATAAAGTTTATAATTGAATGCATCAAGAGAAATCAGCAATTTTTACAAACTTTTGAAGATGGAAATAACGATTAATTTTTAGATTTTACCAATTTTAATAAATATGCACAATTAATAAATAGACAGTAATTAAATTTAATAAAGGAAGTTGTATATTTTATAATTAAAATTTATATTTAAATAAATAATTTCAATATATAAGTAGTTTTAATAAAAAATGCTCACCTTTCTGAATTTCAAAATTGCATATTGAAACTTTAAAACAAATAATGCAAACTATACAGAATAAACATCTATAAATCTACATTTTTACCAAAAAACGAATTAATTTTATTAACGTATGCACATCGCTATTATTTTATAGCCATGTTAATCAATGTTAAAGAATTATGAGGAATTTTAAACGGGATCCCAACACACTCTTTTATGGGGCACTTAAACAGCACTGAATAATTTTGTATTTTCCTGTTTAAAATAATATT
This sequence comes from Argiope trifasciata, assembly GCA_026543055.1. Lineage (NCBI taxonomy): Eukaryota > Metazoa > Arthropoda > Arachnida > Araneae > Araneidae > Argiope > Argiope trifasciata. The sequence goes on from JAPMOQ010008497.1 coordinate 1,285,014, forward strand.
AATGTTTTATTTATTTTACAGTTGCATTTATACCAAATGCTTTTTTTTATCTTATTCCTTTAGAAAGTTGCAACATCATTCGATTTGTCTTTTGCCATTTAATATCACAAATTCTTGTAAATTGTTACGTTAATTACGTTAAATTTATTTTCTTTTTATTCAATGTAAACAACAGTTACAAGAAATTTTAAAGATCTTTCACTCAAATATGCTAAAAAATAAATATTATCCTTTATGGAGGAACATGGAGTAAGTTTGTATATTCGGGTCTCTAAGCTGTACCATCACCTCATGTCAATTTATAAATTTACTTCAAAAAACCAAGCTGTTTTGTTATTTTCTATTTTAAGAGTTCTACTTCTGTGAGTTCATGGATCAGCATGTGATAATCAATTCAAGTTCAATTAATCGGTTATGAGGTTCGCAAGTTAGGACTGCAAGGACGCCAGCTACAGAAGGCATTTTAAAATTCACTTATCACGCAATAACTGCGTAGCAGATGAAAGCCAAAATGAGATTTTTGCCTTTGATGAGGATGCAGTAACGGCTCAACAGCTTTGTATAAAAAATAAGCTTGTCACCCAGCTGTATGAAGCTTTTTTTTCATTCTAGCTCCAAATTTGTTAATTTTCTCTGGATTTGTGTTTCAGGGTTTTTATCTCATTACGAAGAATTGGTTTCACTTGATGGTTATTTGGTTTCTTGTTCTTGGTTGCTTCAATATGCATTCGTTTCATATTGTTATCAAAAAATGTTTCAATAATAATGTTTTAAAAACAATTACAATTTTTTAACTATTTAGAGGCAAAGGAATTATCTAAGAATTGTTTTCACTAGCAAAATATTTTTTGCAATACTTCTGTTATCTGAACTGACGAGGCGCTACTAGATGTAGTTGCAGTAATAGCTTTCTCTCTAACTAAATTGCATGGTTAGAAAATCATAATTCACTTTGTAAAACAATTACTGAACATCCGTGTTCTTTTAGAACAATGAAAGGCGTAGTGACCTCTAGAGAATTTTCATAAATAATTAATTCGTTCTTTGACACAGGAATTATCAAGACATTTTTACTTCAGGCTATATACAGACCTTTTAAACAATAAACAAAAGAATCTTTATTACATGGAGACATTAAAAAATTAATTAATAAAACATTTTTTAAACAAGAATCCCTATTAGCACAAAATATTAGGTTGGTGCGTATGAAATGTCGGATTCTTAAGTGATTGTATAAAACTGCATATCTTTCTTCAAAAGCTGTTTATTCAATCAAAGTATGCTCCATTCTCTTCAATACACTTCTCCCAACGAGATTTTAAAGCGTAGATGCCTGTCTTAAAAAAATTTTGGTCTTTAGAATTAATAAACTCTGATATAGAGTTTTTTAGACTGTCTTCATTTTCATAGTGTTTGCTCCTTAAAAACAGCTCTAAATGCCTGAAAAAATGAAAATCGGTCGGCGAGAGATCCGGTGAATATGGTGGATGCTGCAAAACTTCATATTCCAGTTCGTTCCAGCTTATTTCGCTCTGTCAGTGCGTGCGGTACCCACTTCTCCATCTTCTTAACCTTGCCAATCTCAGAAAGGTGTCTCAATATCGTTGTATGGTCAAATTTCATCCTGATAGCAAGTTCCCTCGTGGATACGGCTGGATCCGCTTCCACTAGAGCCTTCAGGTCATCATTCTTCACAGACGTTTTGGGTCTTCCGCGCGGCTCATTTTGCAGTGAAAAATCGCCAGTCCGAAATTTTTCGAACCAACGCTGCACTTTCCGATCGTTAACCGTATTTTCCCCAAACGCTTGGTTTATGTTGCGTGCAGCTTTTGCAGCACTATTACCAAGTTTGTACTCATATAAGAAAATGACGCGAATGTCGGCAGAATTCATATCGGCAATAAACTCAAAAGAAATAACAAAAGGGAAGACCTTCGAGAAAACATATTTTGCTGAAATGAGTCTCTGGCAATGGACAATACGACTATGAATGAGGTTATGCCAAAGACAAAAGTATAACGAAAACAGGGAGACAAACGTCCGCATGTAAAGAGAATCCGACATTTCATACGCACCAACCTAATACCTACAACATTGCTATGATACATTCACGATATTGGATTCAGTACATCGATCAACATCTTACAATACCTTGTGCTATTAAGGGTATCTTTTCTATTGAAGTACTAGCCGCCTTTGGCGACCAGCTGGTTCGCCATGAGTAATGCGTTGTAAAATTTTCAACTAAATCACATATTCATTAGCCAAAATTTAAGAAATAGTTAAAGTTAAAAGATTCAGTTATTAGTAGTTAAAGAGTCGGTAACTTTATTCGAAAAAACTTTTTGAGTTTAATGCTCTAACAATTTATCGATTATGCTTCCAAAATATTAAAAATGTTTTTTTCGGTGATGTTGCCAAAATGTTAAATATGTTTTTTAAAGAAAGCGAAAAAGGGGAAAAATTATTGAATTAATGATACAGATATTACAAAAGATTATAGAAATATGCCATTAAGTCGGGATTTCAATGCATATCCTGTCTAAATTCAACCAGGTTTACTGTAAATAAAGATAATTTATGGAATTAATGATATAAATATTGCAAACGATCATAGAATCCATTGCCTTGCATTTATTTTTTTAGAAAATATCTCATTTTATATTTATGTTATTTTATCCAGTCACATGCTGAAAGTTGTATTTCTTTAGATTTGATTTGCGATGATAGTTTTTTTTTATTTGAACTTCCGGCATTGTTTTATTTTATTTTATCCAGTCAGGTGCTCAAAAAAACATGGTTAAAATATTTCTTTAAAAATTCGTTAAAAATAGAAGCTTGAGTTATACATTAAAACACTGATGTCACAAGTTCATCTCTTTTTAATTAAAAGCTAAATATTCTTCATTTTTTAAAGCATTTATAGACTCGTGCTACATACTATGCAGCTATTTACTTCATTTAGACTTTTTTATAGTATTTCTATTATTAAACAAAGCTGATTTATTTAATTAATAATATTGTAAAAGTCACAAAAAATTCTTTGCATTTTTTTTTTAAAAAAAAAGAAAAAACATATTTCATATTTATTTCATTTCATGCAGACACGTGCTGAAAATTGCATTTTTAAATGTTTAATTTGCAATAATTATTTATTTTTTTAATTTGAGTTTTTATCTATTTGATGGCAACCTATTGATAAAAGATAATTTTTCCCCTTCCACTCGTAACGTGCTCCTGCAGATTAAATTTTATTGTTTTGTCCGAAATATATTGTTGAAAAATATAGTTGAAATGCTTCTTTAAAAATTCATTACAAATAGAAGCTTAACTTAAATGTTAAAATACTGATACTATTAGAAAGCTAATTTTTTTTATCTTTAAATTGATGTTAAAATCATGTTTATCCGATAATATTTTCGGAAGTTATAGCGGAAAAACGTCGAAATTTCGCTTAAATTTTAATTAATTCAAATTCTAATTAAAAATTCGAAAAAAGGGCTCGGAGGTGCACATTCCCGACCTCCAAGGTATACATGTACCAAATTTGGTAGCTGTAGGTCCAACGGTCTGGCCTGTAGAGCACCAACACACACACACACACACACACACACACGCACACACACACACACACAAACACACAAACACACACACATTGAGCTTTATTATAAGTATAGATATCAGTTACAATAACACGTAATTTCAAATTATTTGTATCAAATCGGCATCAGAAAGAGATTTTTTAAATAAAATTTAAAAAAAAAACTGAAATTCAAAATATTAATATTGGCGTGTTAATTACATAAATCATATAAAATCATTATTTTCTTGTATCTATTTGTATAGCTCGTTTATCATTAATTATTTAGCATTTTAAAATAAATTTAGATAATATCTAAGATGCGGAATTTATTTACTATATGTTAATCCGAATCCAAGCAAACTTATTTAGATTCAGAAAAGATAATTGGAAACAGTGACTATATTACTTACAAGTAATGCTTTAGCTAATTGAGAGCCTTGTATCTGCTTTAGAAAACCCTAGAGTCAAGAGAACAAAACTATCTAGTTTTTTTGAGCTATATTGTTTTGCATTTATTTATTTTAGTTGCAACCATATTAAAAAGAAAAATAAAGGCTTTTCTAAGTGTCGTTATTTATTTTTTACATCTATTATTTGCAAGATAAATTACAAACTTATATATTTATTATTTTTTAACCTTAGAACGGTAATGACAGAATTTCATTTTTAAGACTTATAATGCAATTGAAATTTCCATCCGCAACAATGAAAGGTTAAAATATTGAATGTATACAAAACGGAAGAATGTATTTCATAATATACCGGGTGCAACTTTAAAATACGTATATACACGCATCTACCATCTAAAGTTGTTTGTATTTATTTACATAATCCAAAAATACCGGCTGAATAGTCCTTATTAGAATTAATCACATTCAGAAATTATAATAATTTAAATAACAAAAAGTTACGTTTGGACAAAAGAGAGTTACATTCAGCTCAATAAAATCTGAGACTGTACCAGGAAGTCAGATGGAACATGCCTGATACATCCCCCCCCTCTCTCTTTCTCTCAAATTCTCAATCCAAACAGACCAACAACCAAACAACCAAGAAGTTTTTGTTTCGTTTTCGGAAACTTCCGAATCACCTTAAACAAAGTCATTTGATCTTCAACTCTTAAGGCAAAAAGTACACCTCCAGGGGAGATCGGCCTGGATAAACAAAAACATTTGCACGTGATTTGGACTATCGATTATATCATTTCGATACAACTGTGACTATTGGTAAAAAAATTCAAAGAGAAAAATATTAATATGATTATTTTAGAATGGTTATTGCATTAAAGATGCTACAATCATCGCAAATTTCTGCTTAATTATTTAAAATTTTTCATTTTTAAAATTTCCAAAGAATTTTAAAATTATTAATGATATTAACTGAAAGTGTAAGACTAATGAATAAAATTATTACGAAATTTGTTTTGAAAAATAAATTTATCTCAGAGTATTATATTTTAAAAATAAGTAGCTTATAATATTTTAACATAAATTAGAAAGTACGTCAGTTTAGAGAAATCCTAGAAATAATTTTATAAACAGACTTAACTAAATGCAGCTCAGAATCGTTTAACAGTTAACTTTTGTAAAAACTGATTATTGGATAAACTAAGTGCTCATATTTCGCATTCATTCATTTCTTCAGATTCTTTTTGATACTAGTCTGTAAATTCGAAAATAGTTTAAAATGCGCAATGTCGTCTTTCGAAGATTTTCACGGTCTTTTAACTTCGGCATCAATAGTGGGTTATTAATATTAATATCAACAACAAAAGCAATAACAACATTGTAGAATATTTATAATTCTATAATAGCGCATATCTAATTCAGTTTTATATTGTGATTAAATTGATCCCATATTTTTTTTTAAATGGCAAGAGAAATATACGTAATCTTTTCTACAGAGGTAAGCTAGCCAAATTACAAGGTTTAAAGACAAACACAAGAAAATTTTATGCATTCAAATACATGTAGAGAGTTAGTTTTCTTCTTTCAAATTAAAAATTTGTTGCAAATGCTGATTTCCTGTTTTGTACAGCGAAGAAATTCCAAATATTATCCAATGTCATTTCTTACAAAATCGGTTTGGTGTTTTTGCACTCGGCTGCAAATAGTTTAAAAGACAACTCTTATTCTTTAGACTTATTTGTCTTATATAGAGAACAAAATTTTAGAAAGTTCTATTAAATATTCAAAACTTTATCATTATAGCTTAATTATAAGCAGAACTGCCCAATTTAAACTTTTTCAACTTTGAGAGCAGTGCAGTATGGTCATAATGACACGACATTTGAACGACAAACACTTCAGAACATATGCTCGACTTTTAGAATGAACTTTCGTAAAAGAATCAGTGTTAAGTGGCGCTTAAACATTTAAGCATTTAAGAAATGAATATTAAATACTTAGTAAAAGAAGTCGTCTACGAGTGATGCTATAAGGCGAGAAAACGTTTTTTATAATTTCTATATGAGCACAGCAGTTTTCTACAGCCCTTTCCATTCCTAAAATAGTGTAATCGTAATATAGCTGAATACAATTTCTCATTTATTCGTTGTCCTTCAAATGTCATAATGCTGCTGATTGATTTCGATAGACCTGATCCTTTATGAATCCTAATAATCTAAAGTCGAATGTTGTGAAGCAAAGAATAAAACTAAGTGAAAACCGCGTTTATCAGCAAACATTTATCATAATATCTACACGCTGCGATGAATATGGAGAGAAGCATCCAGATGTGTTCTGAAGATGGTTTCTTTTTTGCAATTTTGGAATCTCAAACGTTTTTACATGCACGCCCAGGTATTGTCTGCAAGTGAAGGTCATATTTCAAATCCTGGTTTAGGCATCTATTCGAAAAATTAAAAACAAACGTTGTAGTGAATTCGTATCATGCCGCAGTATTCCCAGGAACACACTTTTGTTAGGGAACTAAAGAAACTCATATAAAAATTGTATAGAACATTTTCTCATGGAGCTGCATCATTTATAGTCGACTTCGTTCACTAATTTTTAAAAATTAAATCTTGAGCTTAGGATCTAGAGCAGTGGTGGGGAAACATTTTTTAAGACGGGCCATTTGTAATAACTAGACGATTGTAGCGGGCCAAAGAATAATGCTTAATCGTTAAAAAATTTAAGTGTTCTATAAACATATACATACTATATTATTACATACACTTATTATTTTAATAGTAAAAAAGCAAAAGGTAAGAAAATTATAAGCACAAAATATAAAATGAATTTAGTGTAGTTCTTGATGTGAAGTATTATCACTTTATTTTCTGGTGTCATTACTGGTTGATGGTGCATGAGAAAAAGGAAATTGAGACTGTTTTATCAAAATTTCATCATAATCCGGTTCCATTTGCGAAGCAGAAATTCTTAAAACTGATGAAAGGTGCTCATCTGTAATTCTGTTTCTTAAAGAAGTTTTCCTAAGCTTCATTGTTGAAAAGGTGTTTGTTGAGGCAGTGGGAGTTTCGGAGATTACACAAACAATTACTCGAGTCACAGCGGGTCGTTGCAGATGACTGACTAAATCGCTAACTAACTGATCTTCGGGCGGCCTCGCTTGTATTTATACCTACCTGCAAGGATTGTTCGGGAATTGGAGTTTTGCGGTTCTTTCGGAAAAACAGAACAATGAATCGAAAATGCGAGAGTGTCTGGAAGTTTCGAGCGAAGAGGAGTCAGCTGTTTGGGTCGGATGGATTTGTCCAGAATACTATTATGTTTTGAATATCGCCGCAGGTAGTTTTTATGCGGGTCGTCACATTACGAAGTAAGAATGGTTTAAATATTCTCACGACGGCACTCTTAAACGGGCCGGATTAAACCTTTCCGTGGGCCGGACTTGGCCCGCGGGCCGTAGTTTCCCCATCACTGATCTAGAGTATCTATATCCCAAATTTCATATTTTTATGCCTATATGATCACTTGAATCATGGTATTTCAATTCAAACAGCTTAGTATATCTGTAACAAAAAGCGGCATGTATAACTATATAAGAATATTCTCTACTTGATATCTTATCTATGCACTTAGCAATTGAACTCATCATAACCTCTATTTAATTAATTGTATCTTCCCCAATAAGCTCGATGGCATATAAGGGTTTTTATTTGTAATTTGATGATCTGCATGATGATGAAACTTTTCTATGTAATATTTTCTTCTTCGTATTTTGCCAATAAATCTTCACGCATATACCCATTGAACTAGCAGAGAATCAACGGCACCGAGCTTAGCAGTATTCTGCAGCGTGAAGATGAAAAAGCAAGTCTAACCAACGTTGAGATAAGAAGTCGAGGTCATTCATTGCAGGTTTTTTAAATTTAAATCTAACAAAACACGCTACAGCCGGAATGAATACAAATTTTATATTCATCTTATTATCATCACAACTGCAACAACTAGATGAATTTCTAAAATAACTTTGATGTATGTGTTTAGATTCCTTATTTGATTTTAAAAATGAAACTAAAACATTTATTATAAAATGTACCGCTAAAAGAAATCGTTTTCTTATTGAGGGATATTAATTTCAGCTCCCTTTTAACACCAACAGTATTTGCATAACTTTATAAGGCTTTGGTTAATTTTGCCAAGTGAACCACTTGCAGATTTAGATTTTATGATTTTAAGCAAGGAAACATTACGATGACCCTTTTTTTTGATAGTTGATTAATTTAGTTTCATATTGCTGTACAATTTATATAATAAACGATTTATTTTAAATTGGTATTCTTTTTAATTTATTAACTTTGTGAATATGAAGTTGTTCTTATCTAGCTATTATGACTCCATTCACGCTTTTATACAACTGGCCATCTGCTACGACATTGTAGTAGATGACCAGTTTTATAAATACTCTAATAACTAAATGAATGTAATGGAGCAAACAGCAATATGAAAATTCATTAATTATTGACATTATTAAAATATTTATCACTCATATAATTAATGTTCTTCATAAATATTTTTATTTATAAAGCTGTGAAACAAATTTTTATCGACCTCCTTGTGATACCTATCTGAGCCTCGAAGTTCTTAGCAGTTGCCTCGTGGAAAATCCGTCACTGCTAATGATAACTTTTATAAACATTATCTAAATAAAAATAACTAAAAGCTTTATAATGTTTTCGGTGAATTTATTCATCGAAGGATATTATTTTTTTACAAACTGGTTATCACATAAAGCTATTTATCTTTTTCAAACTAAAACCGGGAGCTTGAAATGGAATAACTACAGTACTATTTTTCAGAGCTGAGCAAGAAGAGATGGAAAATATTTTTTAAATGCATTCAATGTCGATGTTTCATCAAAATTTGAGCTTCTAATTGATTTAATTTCCTTAGAATTCAGTTATTTCAAATTGTTTTGTAAACAAATTTCTTGTAAATAAAATGATCTGACATTGTTTTTTGATCACCTGAAATTTAATCCGATTTTCAAGTGATTGACAACGAATGTTGAACAATGAAGTGTTTCAACAAGCATCATTTCATTTAAAGTAAGTTTCACAAATTAAAGATCTCAAACAAAAATGGTCAACTTTGGTGGAATTTACAGGAATTCTCAATGAGAAAAGCGGCATTCTCTAATAATTTGCAAAACTTGATGCTCATTTAAGAAAAGGAAAGCCTTCCATTTACTAGTGGCACGAACTAATGTTATCATTTAGTCATGATTCTGATTTATAATTTACTACTCAAAGTAATCAATCAGTACTCTATAGATGATTCTTTCTGAAAACAGCATTAAATGCCAGATTTGTATTCAAAAAATATTTGACACGCATACTACTGAAGTTTTCTGATACCTTGAGAATCCATGAA
>JAPMOQ010008497.1:1294446-1326953 GCA_026543055.1 Argiope trifasciata
TGAAGTTTTCTGATACCTTGAGAATCCATGAACATATATCGGGAATCAAATTCTCGAGTTTCAGAGAATGAGTCTGCATCATAAGATCTATTATAGCTTTAAATCAGACAGAGTGTTTTCTTCTCAACCTTCTCGTATTCTTAAACATTATAATAATTTATTTTCAATTCTCCATCTATCATCATACTAGCCTCCTGAAGATATCATAGAATTTGGATATTTAGAAAGGAGGGTAGTAATATTTATCCGTCCCCTTTCTCATTCTTTTTTTTAATCTTTTCTAAATTTAAAATATATAAAACCAAGATAATCTAGTTGAAGAAAAATAAGTTTAGAGAAAATGTGTACTCAAAATGGGGCACTTGTTTCATTTCCTGTCAATTAGATAGAATATCTGTGTATATTAATGGCATTAAAGCTGGCAAATTAGAAGATTTTTTTTCATAAATTTGATATAAAATATGCACCAGATTAGAAAAAGTCTTGATGCATGACCCTGATATTAAAAATTATGTTGAATTTGTTTTCATTCCACATAAGTCCTAATAAAAATTAGAAATTTAAGTAGTACAAATAAAAAAATGCATAGATAATTGTGGTCTTTGAATTAGATTAGTGCTATTTAAATTATCGATGATAAATCCGATTACGACTAGCAGAAAATTATTGCATAATTGAGGTGAATTTGACAGGCCTATTTCTGTCAAATCTTTAATATTAGTAAGCAAAATCATTTAAGAACTAAAGAAAAACTAAAGTAGTAGGAATTATCACCAGCCTGGGACGTAAAATATTGTTTTTCCCAATCGTTTTCTACATTTGACTAACCTCATGTTTGACGCAGCGTGGCCATATGTGACCCTTGTGCCATTAAACCTGAAATAATAATAACAATTCTACATTTGATACCGCTTAAGTTGTCATATGCAAATGAGGTCAAACAGCTCCGTCAGGCCTAAAAGGGTTCCTGCTGTATTTGAGCGGAAAAGTGCATAAGTTTGTGACTTAAATGAAAAAAATCTGTTGAAAAATAAAATGCCACTCATCGAAGTTCTCATACAAATTAAAATATTATTATAAAAAATGTTTAAAAAAATTTGCTTAAATGTCAAGTTTAAAAATTTAATTTTAAAACAAAAGTAAACTTAACTTTAAGCCGAATATTTCATGTTAATTTACAAAACTTCCGATGATGCTGAACAGCTAGTAATAAAAAATTATCTCAATTTAAAACTTCGAATAAATGGGTCAAAATAGTTTTTGATTTGTTAATCTATTCAGGCGTTTTTGACTTTTGATATCGATTAAGTTTTCAAATGCAAATGAGGTAATAGAACTACATCAGGATTAAAAGTGACTTTGCTGTAATTGATCTAGAAAAGTCTTTAAGTTAAAAAAAAATGCTGAAGAATGAATTACCGATTCCTGAAGTTCCCATATATTTTAAATAAATCTGATAGAAATTTAAAAATTTGCTGAAATGTTAAGAGTAAAATTTTGATTTTTAAATAAAATTAAACCAATCTTCAGTCATTAAATATCATATTAATTTCCAAAACTTCTGAAGATGCTTCTATCGTTCACACGAACAGGTAAATAATAATAATTTGTCTCAAATATTTCAACGCAGTATTGGATAAGTTGTAATCTATTCGGGCCTTTCTTCAACTATAATATCGAAAATTTAAAAATATATAACGTCATTTCTTATTTCTGAACATTAGTTTAATTTTCATTTAATCTGAATATCAGTTCAATTTCCTTGAATGTCACTTTAAAGTCTTTAATAATATTTGAATTCATCAATCAATTATTTATGCACAGTTCCTAAAATTTTTAGAAGACATTTTCGCTAGTAAAAATCATGATCAAACACCTGTTGGAAAAAATCATATTACATTTTAAAACCAATTTTGTTTTTGAAAGTTATCATAAGCAAAAATCAAACCTACCTACAAATGAGCTCCTATTCTGAGTTAGCATTTCTAATGGCATAATTTGAAAGAACCCCGGATTCCTTCAACTCCTCCAAAAGAATCCCTTGCCACCACCAAAACGTAAATCCACAACCGAGATTAGAGATAAATAGACCACTCAAGTGGTATACAATAACCAATAATTAAAATTGGGCCATGCCTTCGAATTCCAAGCACCATATCGCTCTTGAAACAAATCTTGCGCAATTTTTTTCACCGCATCGACGTAAACATTTCCCATCCGGGAGTGTGCTACCACTGACCAAACACTTAAGTTTTCGCTTCCGAAAAGAACCCGTTCGGTCTCCCAAAAAGATTCAAATCTAAATAAACATCTAGAACGAATAAGTAACTAGAGATGTGTTCGACGACCAATCGCTTGTTGGACGAAGCGTCAAACTTGGAAGAGCTTTTTTTTTCATCCAATAATAGATAATTGCCGATGACATAAATAGAAGTTATTGGGGCGATAAAAAATATCAAAGAACATGTTTAAAACTGAGTGATCTCAGTATTATTCTAATTAATCTTTCTAACTTTGTATGCAGGTATTAAAAGCGCCTAATTTATGCAACAGCACACCCATTTGGGAAGAAATATGGCTGATACAGCAAGTTAAAGTTAAACGAAAACCTGATATGCTAATAGCAGTGCAGAAAATAGGGTTTTTATACAGCAGCCATTGAACATTTTTTGCAAGTAGAAGTAATTAGTAATGAAATGACCAAATTATAGTAAATTAAATCCGGCTATCCACTGAATTAAAAAAAATGATATAAGTTGTGTCACAAAATTTAATCAAAGTACGCCGCAAAAGTAATAACTTTTTCTTTTTAATTTTCGCATATTTATTTATTTTTCATCTTCTTGTTGACCTTCAGAATTTTATGTTCTGAAAACCTTATAAGTCTTCTGTATACAAAGACAAGTCTTTCAAATGATTAATTTCAATTTTTTTTCAAAATGATAATATAAAACTTAAGCAAGGGTATATAAAATAGTTGGTTGAAAGTTATAGTTTGCTTGTAAAGACTTTCTCTTCCTTTAAATTCAATATAATCATACCATAACGTGTCACACGCTGTATGCTATTTTATGCTTTCAACATATATAGACGGATTCCTAAGTTGAACAGGCTTCAGCTCATTTCGTGTGAAAGAAATTCATCACATTTAAAAGAACAGAGAAAATATATATACTATAAAATGTGTCATTATGTTTAATTGTGATAAAAGTTTTTTTCTTTGCGACAAATGATATATATATTCTCTGGAAAACCAGAAAATAACTGAATCTACAATCATTATCAAAAAAACATCATCGTGTTTAAACTGGATATTGAAAATGGTGATCACAGTATATATTTTAAATAATTGAAAATAGCATGCCATCCCTAGAAGATGTTGACTTTAATCCTGATCATAGTTCCACCGGGAAGTACCTCGTAATCTCGTAATTCAGGATGGGAAGCTTCCAGCATGGTGTTTCGCTCTCGCTACCCTTGTGGGTATACGAAAAGGTGGGTGTCTGGTTCCTCTCTTCGATGATGGGGCATACTTCCTAAGGGTAAGGTTCCACTTTGGCCGGTGATGGCTCTTATGATTCAACCACAGTTCCCGACAGTGTTGCTGCCTTGTCTATCCGATCATTTAAGCTTTTCCATGAGCCTTCCGATGGATCAGAGTAGTCACTTTATGATTAATCCTCAGCACATAAATCTCTTTATATTGAAAATCAGGAAAAATTTATATTTTATGTTAAAATTATTGATAATTTTTTAAAGAGTTTGAGGTTTTATACTTAGAATTCTTTTACATTTGCAATGAAGAATCAATTCTAAAGTGCAAAGTGTTTTTACAGGTTAAAAAATCTTTTTTGTATTTGGGAGATTTTCGACTGGTTTTAACGCAAACTAGTTAGCAAAGTTTTTCTTTCCTAGTGTAGCCTTGCAAACACTTTAAAAAATTTTTTAACTTATGAATATTTAAATTGTCATTTCTCTATAGAAGACTGGACTTTGATTTTCAATACTCCTAATTTTATTGAAATCCTGAGTAATGGTAAAAAAATAACGTTTTGTTTTTGTTCACGCTCAGAAAAAGAAAAATCAGAACTGGGTGAAAATTCATTTCTCAAACAAACTTTCACTCTCTTTAGATATTAATATACACTTTTTCAGTGTATATTCCTAGAAATGGGAAAGCTCTGTAAGAAATATAACTTAAGATTTTTGCCATATTTAAAATTATGCAGAAATCTTAATTAATTGCTGAATAAATGTATTAATTGAAAAAAATTGATTAAATTTCCATTGAACTTATTCACAAAATGCTCTTCTTTCTTAATTTATTTTGTATTGGCTCAGTTTTTAAACTTTCAGCATGTCCAGATCTTGCAACCAGCTTAAATTTTAAGATGTTTTTTAAAGCTATTGTTATTTCATCAGACTTGGATCTTATGAAAAGTTCAAGCACATTTCAGATTTCGTTCTATTATTTTTGAAGCTTTATTACAATAATTGTAACGTATGAAACCAGACATGTTTATGACAGAAATTTTCCGAAAAATCTATTGAATACTTCCTTTAAAAACTTCTCATCAGTACTTTCCTACTATGGATTACTATTCAATTTGAGAAATGAATTACATGATCTATTTTCATTATGCTTTTATGTAATACATATTCTAAAAAATTCCCAAAATCTGAAAATAATTAGCACAATGAAACAGCTTCCATCTCTGAGAATTTAAATTATTATTCCACATTACAAGTATAAACTTAAAAAACAAAATTACTTATATGACACATCAGGAGCATATGAAAAAATTGTCGAGGTAATTATTATGGATATCTTATCTAACTATTATTTTTTATATCTGGAATATAGAATTATCAAATTTCTCGTTTTGCAAGAATTTTGTAGGTTATTTGTATAATATTTTAGAAACGAAGGTAAAAATATTGCAGAAGAGTGTTCTTAAGAATAATACTTCTCTATAGTTGTTTTTTCATTTTATAAGATGAAGCAATGTGTTTATTTCGAGCTATCTGATCCGCATTTATTTTTCAATGACGAGTGTTTATTTACAAAAAGAAATGAAGTTTTATATGATTTCATAATACCAGAGAGGGACAGTGCTTATGCAAGTTGTTAGAGTTGTTTGGTACAAAATGTCATAAACATCATCTAAGACAACAGCTGCATATAACACATTTATTATTTTTTTTTATGCTATTTCATTTCTTCTGGCATGATAAGTGTCTAGCGATAGAGGAAAAAGAAGTAAAAATAAAGAAATTCATCCTCATCAGGAGTTCTTGAGAAATAATGATATAGATAATTGTTTCTTTGCTTTATAGAATGGGTCAAATCACATCAATAATATAGAAATTAATTCTTCCAGAATATTTTTATATATTCCATTGAACTTGAATCAAAGAATTCGTACATTCAATATTCATTTTTGAGTTCAGAAATTTTGTTTTTCTTAACGTTATACATCAATAAATAGTTGATGGCTATTAACTATTGAATTTCAAACAGCAAATGATACTATGATGCTTAGGGAAAAAAATGTTTGATTAGTCGCGATAAAGAAAAGAATTTCGATTATTCATAGAGATATTTTAAAGTAATTACATGGTCAAACTAGACTTTCAAGATAAAATTTAACAATGAATAATATTCTGCGAAGATAACTTTAAGGAATTTTTATTCAATAATTGGCAACTTATGAATTGCATGAGTTATAAAAAATCGTCTGCAACAAATGCAATAATTTTAGATTCTATAACACATGCTATACGTTTTGTTTGGATGACATAATATTTGCTTCTTCCAAAGAATTTTTTTAATAAATTAAATTCTCTAATAATGTTTCCAAAAGTAAGGTTAAGAAAATAATACCAATTTAATTTATAAGAAAAATACCAGACTTTGACGCTGACAAGAAAATCGATAAAATGGAACAAGCAAAAAATGTATGTATTTTATAATTCAAACATCTAATTTTATATCATTTTTTAAAACTCTGATGCAAAAAATAATTAATTCAAATTTTTAATATATTTGTATCAACAAAAGAATTAAGAATGAAAAGTGTGTATCAAATGAAAGTATAATGTTCGTTTTATCTTTAAGTTTACCATATTTTGATAATGTTCATAAAGATATATTTTATTGATATATACAGCTCTATAAAATATTAAAAACTGTACAAGCTAAAATTACAATTTTAGCGTATTCAGTAAAAAAAAAATATCGATGTATTTAATCACTTTGATATGCTCAATAGTATGTTATTTATTAAAATCCAAAAAAATAATAATTTCGAACTTCTGTCTTACTAGAAAATATACTTTATTCAGATCAACATTTGTTAAATTTTTTCACGATCATAAAACTTAATGATAATTGCAAAATTAAAGCTGGATTTCATAGAACAACCGTGATCTTTAATCTTTTTATCTCGGAGAAAGATATTCATTGCATAATTATACACCTAATCAATGAGCTTGTATATTTCTCCAAAATTTTAATATATGTAATTGTGTTAAGTTAAACTAACTGAAGAATTAATCTAGGTATTCTTATCACTCTTTATTTTTAACAATCAAAATTGAAAAATTAATAAATGAAAAGTTAAATTGATACACCGTCATGAATGAGGCCTGAGAGAAGACATCCGAGTGCAAACAGTGTATGCAGTTATATGAAAAGCGTGTACTAAGCTTATTGTCCACTATCAACAAATCAGATAATCTCTTACGTCTTTGGCGGCAAATTTCAGAGGTTTTTTCTCTTAATAGATTTTGGAATATATGTCAAAAATATCGCCGTTAAAGAATGGATCTCTTTTTTACATTAAAGAGGTTTGCTTACACTGCAGACAGACAAGCGTTCCAGTTATGGCAACAACGTTTCAATAGCCAAATCGGCCTTGAATTTATTTACTAAAACTAATCACCATTCATGACACGGTTGCATGTTAGATAATTAAATCTGGTCGAGAAGTGTTCCTTCCGTGCTATGTTCTTCTTTCTGTGGAATATTAAAGAAACAGCTGTGTCAACTGAACGATTAATCTGCTTGGTTTTAAATAACAATTAAGAAAACGCACCTGTTTCTCGACAAAAACAAATTAGTTTTACCTGGGAAACTTGATTACTATAAAGGATGATTCGTCGCAAATATGGAAATATTAATATGGAATTATTTTAAGCTTTAAAAGTTCTAGATAGGAAATCTTAAAAGAAAATTCAATGATATTCGGTTCTTTAACACGTCAAAAACATTTATTGTTTCTAATAAAAATGCCATTGCAATTAGTAATAGCATTTTTATTGGAAAAATTATTTGCAAAATTATTAATATTATTTTTGTATTCAAATTTGGGATTTATTCTTTTTTAAGAAATATAGTATTTTAAATCGAAAGAACTGTATACGTCACAAAAATAATGGATATAAAATATAGCATAAAATCAAAAATAAAACAGCAAGAATTTCAGCTTTATAAAATCTCATTATTTGCTACTAAACTTATTGGATTCAGAAATGCTAAATTCGTGATTATGTAATGAATTTAATACAATGAATGATGAATGAAATTACAATTCATAAATTTTATAACTGAAAGTTATGGAGTAAAATGTTTTTTTTTCTTAAGAACAAAGAAATCAAGTATGTAATAGAATCACGATGACTTTGTAAGTACGACACCAGAATATTGTTCACTTGTTCAAAACACTAAATTTCATTTTAATAAACACATTTTAGTAGCAAAATCGATGTTTATTGCAAATAGTATTACTAAACATTCTAAATCAGATTGAAAATTCTGTTACATATCCCAATGTAGTGACTTAATTTTTCTTAAGCTTTCCACCTCGACTTTTAAAGAATATTATACTCTCTCTCTCTCTCTCTCTCTCTCTCTCTATATATATATATATATATATATATATATATATATATATATATATATATATATATACAAGAGGGAGAAAAGGTCCTTTTAAATGTGACTCTACTTTCTTTGGCTTCTTTATATTTTATTTGGCAATTTATTCAATCAAAAAGAGGGTAAAACTGAGAATAAACCGAGAAAAAGCGATATTATAACTTTATAGCGTTGCTTTTGAAGTTATTAACAAGTCAAGCATACATTTTTCTTTTCGTTTAGTAAATACAGCTTTTTTAACTTAAAGCATACTTTTATAATTTATGTATGTAAATATGATTAATTAATTTCGATTTTAATTCTATAAATAC
This sequence comes from Argiope trifasciata, assembly GCA_026543055.1. Classification (NCBI taxonomy): domain Eukaryota; kingdom Metazoa; phylum Arthropoda; class Arachnida; order Araneae; family Araneidae; genus Argiope; species Argiope trifasciata. The sequence goes on from JAPMOQ010008497.1 coordinate 1,302,697, forward strand.
ATTTAATAAATTTAAGAATATTTCGTCATCAATATGATTTATTTTTGATGCAAATACTTTTAAAAATAATTATTTGTGGAAAATTTATTTATTAAAAGTAAATAATAGAAACTTTAACAATTTTCTTTCAACATTGAATGATCATTGGAACATAATAAATAATAAATTAAGGTGAGATTAATTTAAATATTAATACTTTGAAACTTAGTAGTATGTACAAAATCATTCTAAATGTAAACTAAATTTAAAATAAAAATTCCCAATTTTTTTGTTTAAATAATAGCGATCCTTGAATGCTTGTTCGTTGCATTTTACATTCTAATATTTTTACCTTAAACTGTTTTGATACAATTAATTGGCAAATTTCACAGTTTTCATTATTCAAGGCGTAACCACATCATCTCAGTTGCTTAGCTTTCTTTTTGTTTTACAAAATTTTAAAATGAACTTTAAAGTTTTGCACTGTTCTAGAATGTTTTTGGGTCCAAGAAACTAAACACTAATCGTTTTAAGCACTTAATGGTCTAGTTTTTGCTACAAAGTTATTTTAATACTGTGATGGAACTATTCCATTCAGTTTAGAGTTAAAACTAATTAATCATAATCAAAATTTCTAAAAGTTTGTTACAATTGTAATCTTGAATAGTATCGAATATTCAGATATTTTATGATTAAAATTAATTTAATTAGAGCTTAAAATTGGAAACTACCTTCAAACATATATATTTCATAAAATAATTTCAGTTTCCTATTGATGGTATAAAAATAAATGCTTTAAGAATTAAACGACGTTCTGCAATCATAGGAACTACAGCATTTCAAATTTACATTTCCAAATATCATTTTCTCACAGCATTATAGGGAAAAAATTTCTACATTGCTTCAAAGTTATTTATTATATTATAAGTAGTGTATTCAGCATAGCATTGTAGATTAAAGCAAAATGCCCTTCGGTCAATTTCCAATAATGAAACTTACATAAAAAAAGATTGTTGATTCAATATTGCATAACCATATTCAATCATTAATTTTATCGGTTGGCAGCAGATAAAAAACATTCTTTAACCATTTGGCTGATTGAGCTAATAATTTTAAAACAAGGCAATGATTGTTTTACCAAAACACATTTGTGGAAATTTTATCTATCCTCAGATCGAATTAAGATTCAAATTATAAATAAGGTATAAAAATATTTCTCTTTATGATTTACTCGCAGCCATCTGTTCATTCGTTCTCTAAGATTAATAGCTGCAGAAAATTTCAATGAAACATTTTAGGTAATAATGACTTCATTTTTGCTTCCACCAAGCATTTAAACTTCAAATTTTAATTGACATGCAATTCATAATATTTTAAAAGTCTTAGACAGTTCTGTTTATTATACTATGATTTTTAAGAATTTCACTCTGTTTTTTTGTGCACACAATTATAACATAGAAAAAAGAAGCAATGTTGTAACGTCGACACCTCTTAAAAGTATCACTATTAATTAAATCTGAAGTTAAACTTTAAACTTACAACAAATTTTCTAAAATTTATTATGGGTTTATCTAACCTGAAACCTACTCAATATGGAAAAGTAAGCCAAATCTTCATAACTCTATCAAAAAAATAAAACAAAGCGGGATAAAATAACAGCAGAAATAATGAAAATGATTTGATTTGATTTTCAACTATAATATTTATTACTGTAAAATATATTTAAAAATTCTTTAACTGATTAAAAATCCAAAGTTTATAAAACAAAAAAGCTGGAATAGTTGAAAAAATAATATTCTGAATTTATATCATGGAAAAAAATAATAAAAAAAATTTGTACTATAGAATGAGTCACTGTGGTAAAAGTGGTTGAAGTCACTGTGGTAAAAGTCAAATATTTCTGTTATTTTTAATTTAAAATTCTAATTAAAATTTCAAACAAATATGGCCCCATATTACACATTTCTACTCTCTAATGTAAGCATGTACCGAGTCCAGTAAGTAGTTCTAAGCCAGACAGACTGGCTTGTAGAACGCCAACAAGCAATAATCAAAATTAGAAGAAGAAATGTGTAAAATAATTTTAATAACTGCTCAATATAAATATAGCTACAATGTTCAAAATAGAATGGAGTGAAAACAAATATTTTTTCGAAACATTTATATCATAAATGATATAAATATAATGAATTAATAATACGAGTACAATAGAATTAATATAAATAAAATATAATATTGTAAGCATAATTTTATTATTTCAGTTTCATGATGGATAGAATATAAATGGCAAAGACAGTCAAATCAAAGATTAATGCTAACAGATTTTTAAAAAATAACTCAAGTTGGATCCAAACACATCATTCATTTTCGATCTGCCATATTCTGCCAATATTATAACATCTGATATATTTCTCTGATTTAAAAATTATTCCCAGTACTTTGAATGTCATACTAAACGTAGATAGCTGAGTATTTACTCCAATTTAGATGGTGTAAAAAATTCAAGAGCTTTCTATTTAGGGTATTCAAATTGTAATTCAATATATTTTTTTTAATCTGCATTGACTTGTCAATTTAAAAAAACAAACAAATACATTTAAATGTTTGCAAACACCATTATAAACATATAAATGTAAAAGAAGTATTCCATATGTTATTTTAAGAGTAGAATAAAATAATAAGACGATTCGGCCAATAAAACTAAATTTGGAGTTTTTTGCTATGTTTGATCTAAATTTGGATTGAATTTGAATTGTCCTAGCATGTCCAGATTGTCTATAATCAATAAAAAAAAGAAAACTAAATTAAATTTATACAAAATTTTGATTCAGAAAAATTATTCGTATCAACTTTTAACTACAGGTAGATATAATTATTTTAGACTACTTATGTGGGTAAACCAGCTCAAGGGTAAACTAGTTAAAGCAAGAAAAATATTATATATTATTAATGCTTCTTCATTTCTTCCTGCATTGTAAAATCTTTCAAATAATTAACCATTTCATTAGCCTGATTTCTCAATTCATTTCTTCATATTTATTTTTAAAAATAATTCCAACCATCTAGCAAGCGCTTCGTTGTCGGTGGCATTCCAGACTGTAGTTCAAAAAAAAATTCTCTCTTAATATCAAGATTATTCTGAAACTTTTCCAGGAAAAATCATGTTTCGTTTTATTTTTATTAATCTTTTCCAACCAAACAAGCATTACACATGATAACAAAATACCAGATAACAAGACACGCTTCCTTTCAAAATATTCTTCAACAGAATAAACGCTCAACTCAGGAGTGGACGACAGTTACGGATGACATGACCTTGGACTACTCTAAGAGACGACGATTAATTTTTCACTCTTAGCTCTAATAACTGGGTCCGATAAGCAAAATGATTGATGGATGTTTTTTACTGAATGAAATCGCGAGTTTTAAGAGAAAAAACATTTACCCTTTTAAAGTATTCCAAAAAAAATAATAAAACGTAAAATTCTCATTGAATAAAATGTCAAAAACGAATTCTTTGTTTATTTCAAAATTATTGAATCAAATGCAAATTAACATTATGCGAAATATTCCAAGTGTGCAAGATTAATAGAATGTCTTTGATCGATCACAAAATATTTAATTTCGGAAAGAAAAAAAAAATGCTAGTAGACAAATATTCGCTATTATTTTGCATTCAAAAGTATTATGAGTGGCAAATCACAACAGAAAATGGTTTGTATTTTTACTTAAGCTTTAATATTTTGAAGTATGTTTACAATAGTAATGGCAAAAATAATGTAACACGCAATGACTCTGAAATCACGTCGAAACGACTTTTTTTTCCAAATTTTTACTAAGCAAAACAAAGCATTAAGCCATAATTTAATAACTAATTTCCAACACCTTCCATCCGAAAAAAACGCTATTCAAAATTTTGCTTCTTTCTGCATAATTATGAATTAGCTTTAATAATATCTTGGATGAAGTTTCACGTTACATTGTGTGTGTGTGTGTGTGTGTGTGTGTTTGTGTGTGTGTGTGTGTGTGTATGTGTGTGTGTGTGTGTTACTCCTTGTTAAAAAGAAAATTCCGATTCGAAAAATTAAAAAAAGTTTTTTTTTGAATAACAAGAACAAAAAAATGAGTGATCATGCATGTTACAGTTGAACATATTTAGCGATTTAAACAACATCCAGGATGATATTCTGATGGAGAGATTAGTTCCATAAGTAAGGGGGAAATCCTGACAACTAGATATTTATTGGTAGTATTTGTAAATCATGTATGGAAATAAATTAAATGTACTCATGTATAGAAAGAAATTAAATGGTACTACATTAATAAGAAAGGGTTAAGCACAAATATTTCATTTTAATTCTCAGGTCACTTTTTGTACGAAGCACAGTATCCTATAAGTTGGTTGGTAGCTCAGGTTTAACAGATATCAATGAAATGAAAAATCAATTTTCTGAACAGTCCATAAATTGTTAATTGAATTTGAGTTTTTGAGTTCCACGCTTACGAGCTTCTGAAAGTACTGACTGACAGGCGATCACTGCCTTGTTAGATCTGGCTCAAAATTTGAAGAGTATATTCAAAATAGTTATAGAACTACCTAGTTCTCTACGTTTTTTAAATGATATTCCAAGAGTGGAGCAGACTTCTGATTGGATTTTGTTCAAAATTTAAAAGAAATCTACAAATATGGAAAGAGAGATCATATGCCAAATTTCATCCCTCTAGCTCGAAGCATTTTTGAGTTAGCTTTGTCACACACAGACGGACAATTTTATTTTTTTCATGTATTTTCCGAGCTGAGGGATGTCTGAAACGGAGAAATTCGTCAAAATCTCGAATTCGAAATTTTCGACAATTTCAATACTTTGATATACTTACGATCTAAAACACATATTTTTAAGCAGTTTCATGACCGATGGCATTACATAACGCCATATTGTGCCCCCCTTGCCTATGACACTTATTTATCTAACCAGTTGAATGAGCACAGGGTGGAAGGCAGGAAGAAAAATTGTAAAGAAAGAAAGAGAAGATAAACCATTCAGGGATATCCAGAGAGAATATCACCGGTATCAAATTTTACACAACTGTTTTTAGTTTTGGGGGAAGTAATAACTTTATTTAGGGACAAGAATAGTTAAACAAATGGTGACTATGGGTTGAACTTACGGAAAAAATTATTAATTGAAAAAGAAAAAAAAAACAATTATAAATTATTTGAGAACATCTGTAGGACATATATCAGCATATTAACACATATTAGAGTCGGAAATCTATAGCGTCCATCTGAGTCCTGTGGTTTTGTTTTCCTTCTTGAGAACTGCACTTTTGTATAATTTCGGATGGTTTTGACAAGTGGCATTTTAGTCTCAGCTATTGTGTTGTCTTGAAGAGGTCTTGGTATTTATGTAGGTTTATGTATTATGTTTTAATGGTAGAGGTCTTGGTGTATGATTTACTATGGAGTGGATCTTGTCACTTGAAAGGGTATTCGATGCAACTGTCCTGGACAGTTCTTAATCGAAACTTTTTTCTGGCTTTCTCATGTGCCATGAGAGAGTCAGTAAGCATTTGGTGGCATAATGAATTGGGGATCCTGTCTCCTTACAGCTATAGAAAAAAGAGTTGGCCGGATGGAATTTGTGTAGGTATGTGTACAGTGAAGAAAAGGACATCCGCCCTGTTCCAGTTGGTCAAGAAGAGAGAATCTTTCTGAATTATGTTGAATGTGCACCTGCCTGTTTCGCCCCTTTTTTTTGTCATCATATTGGTGTGGATGATGTTCTTCAGATGACATCGTGGGAGCTTCATAATATTGCGATCTTGATTAGCACTAGCCGCTGTTTTGGCTAATTTGACCGCTGCTTCATTCCCATCATAGCTTACGTGTTCCTTGATGTGCGGATGTATAAAACAGATGGATGTATCTCTCACTAATTGGCTGCTGAATTTTTGAGAACCTAAGGCTTGTATACTTGCTTTATTGTCTACATATATAGTGATTGGGTTTGACGAGGAAAAACTTTGCTTTATTCCCTCCCAGAAGGCATAATTTATGTGCAAGCAAGTAGCGGCGAGGTACATCAATCGGCAGATCGACAAAAGAGTGAAAGAGAAAAAAAGCTATAAATTATTTTCTCCAATGATTATATACCATGAAATTCTGATAGGGATTTCTTTACACTTGTCGATTTAGATAACGGGAAAATAGGTATTTTTTTTAAAGAATTTGCTTAGGTTTTATCCATCATTGCCGAACTACCAATTTAAGCAATTTTACAGAGGTTCTGTAGTATTGATTAAATAAAAAAGATTATATTGGGTCAGGAAATAATAGAACATTTTAGAATGAAGTTAATATAGACTGAATTAAGATAAAAGCATAGAAATTAAATATAGTTTAGATTATAAAATATCATTACATAGTTATATAAAAATGTATATAAAATTTAAATTTTTCTTCAATTAATTTAAGGCAAATACTTTTCTAAAATTCGAAAAATTATTATAGATATTTTTTTATTTCTATCTCTCTCTAATAATGCAAATGCGCATTGAAATCGCCTTTTTTTCCAAAATAAATAGTCAAAGAATAAATTTCTTTTTATTTGCTTATTAAACAATTAGATAATTGCTCAAAATCTATTAAAAATCAGTAAGAAAGATTTTTATGCAGTTAATTGCTTTTTTAAAAATTGTACTAGATTAACGTTTTTCTTGCCCAAATTTATTTTTATTTTTAATAAAATTCAAGTAAATTAAATGAATTTTGAAACAAATCCGGACATTTCCTCAATTCAACATAAAGAATCGAAATTCAAAATTTCCCTGACTGATTTGGGATTTTCAGTCTTTTCTGATAAATTCGTATTCAGTCCTGTACACATATTGAAATTTTATAGTCCCTTTATCCATGTTCAAATTTTCTTCTCAGATGTGAACCTCAAGTTTAGAAATTCTAAAACAGCAAATTAAATTTTCAGAATTTAAGAAAAAGAGTTCCCTTGATCTTGAATCTCCTTGGGCATCAAAATTTACAATTAATGACCCAAAAAATGTTTTTGAAAGAAAAACTTCTCTTCAAGCATGTAAATAATAATCTCAGTAAAACTGAGCCCTATCTCGCCGATTAGAAAAGCGAAAGAAGCGAATTCGATAACTTTACAACTTGTCGATGTTTCCTTTCTGTGTTTATATAAACTCGCTGAGAGACCTAATTAAAAATAAAGACTTCGATTGATAAGCTGAAGATGGGCACTGACTGACGAACAAGATAGGAAGCGGGAGAGAAAGACAGACGCAAAAGCGTTCCACAGAGGCTTGACATTTTACATATTAATTGCGCACATTCCTCACAAGAGATGCGTGTTTGATAGTTTAAATAGATAGGTTTTGTTCTCACTTAATGGTTTACACTTAAAAATATAAGTAAGCGTGCGGACTAAATAGCGATTATTAAGGGCATGTGGCGGGTTAAAGGTTAGAGTTAGAACTTCAGTAGCACTTTTAAATTTTTGCAAACAAATTGACGTTTACTCTGGAGATAATATTCTTTTTTAGATCTAAAAAATGGATTTAAACTAGCGGGAGTGGTCTTCCCAAATTTTTCTAGCAAAACTCCCTAATAAAAAATAACTCTCCGCCAGCATAAAATAGTGATAATATGTAAGGAAAACAAGAGTTATGAAATATTGATATTTTGAGTGAATTTAACATTTTTACTAAATCTGATGTAAGACCCTGCCTATTAAGCTCTGGAATTTAGCAATACGTACCGAAAATTGAATTTGTATTTTAAACATGTTGTATCCAACCGATTGAAACTACCATTAGACGCAGAAATACAATTGTATAAAAAATCGCATATGAAATTTCATAAATATGAAATGTTATTTTTGTTCAGTCTTTGTGGTTTTCAGTCATAGCTTTTGCATACTTGTAAAATTATATACCAAAGAAAGTAACCTCTTGACAAATTTAATTCCGAATTTGGTAGACGGAATTATGAACCCAGAGAACATTGTTTTTGAAATATTGAAAATGTTTACTTTCGATTTCATGTATAACTTAATATTCAAAATTCTACAAAAAAATACTTTTGGCACTAAATTATAGCAGATTACTGAAGAAGTTTTGTTTTCATTGATTTATTTATATTCATTAAGCTTATGTACAATCCTAATTGGATTATATCCAATGATATCATAATGTTTGTCGGAATCGTAATTGTCCAATTCATCTTACTTCTAACTTTCGCAGTAATGTACTTGCTTATTTACGAACTTATTTATTCATAATGTAAATTCCAAATATATTAAATGGAAACTTTTCTTAACTTTCAATAATGTAAAAAAATCATAATATCTTATATTTGATGAAACAATCAAAGAGTCAAAAATTTTTGAGAAGTAATAATGTCTAAGATAAAAAAAAACTATAAAATTTAACAAAATTTGGAAAAAAAGTTGCATGATTTTTAAATTGGTATTACAAAAAAAAAACCAGTAAGATATAATCAAAATCACTTTTACGCAATAATATTTTTCGGTGTTATCGCCATAAAACGCTGAAATAATTTCAATTTTTAATTATTAAAACTCTACATATAAGATTTATTGGAAATACTTTCAGAATGAGCATTCTTATCCCCCAAAGTATATCTACATGAAATCTAATAATTTAAGATCAAACGATCTCTTCTGTAGAACGCCAACTCACATGCACATACACATTCTCTATTACTACCAATAGAGACAAAAATGAATCGATAAGTTGACACGGAAAGTAAGAGTATAACTATACTAACATTCTTTCTTTCTTTTTAATTTATGTATTACTTTTGAATGAGTTATAGAAAAGTAAGCCGTAACTATTTCGATTTAAGAAATTTCTGACTTACACAATTTTACTTAACAATTCTTTTCTTTCTCAAGCTTTACATTCGCATTTCCTGCCAAAATATATCTATTTGACAAATTAGAAATATTCTGATTACATCATCTGCTATTAGATGTTGAACTTAAGATTAAAACTAAGCGAAATATTTGAATAACAGAGTTGTGTTTAAAAGAATGACTAATTTCATAATAATACTGCACCTCCACATCAAAAATATTGAAAAAAAAAAAAGATTAACTAGAGCTAAATGTTATAAATGTAGCTGTATATCGTCAGAAAAACTCACCTCTCTAGCTTTTACAATGCTTCATTTAAAATTCACTAAAATATAACTGTTGAGAATAAGAAAATAAAAAAAAGTAAAATATACCCTTACTCATATTTTCCAATTTTTTAAATATCTTATATAATAAGCCATTTCATTGTTTAAACATTCATTTTATTTTGTATTTTAATTATTGAATTTTGCTCAATAATCCCTAGTCTGTTCTATCAAGTGTTCCAAATTGAATGCCTAACTTCTAAATCATTTAAACAAAAAATCATAAAATTTGATTTTTAGTTTCAATAGAATTAAGAAAGTTGGTTAACTTTTAAACAAACCAAGGCTTAAAATAGAATTCATAACAGATTTTTTTCAAAAATTTTGTTCTTTTTTCCCCGTCTATTTAGAACGATGCCTATTTATTACTCTGTAACTTAACATTTAATATTCAACCTATCAAGGAATGTTAATGTTGCCTATCTCTATAGAATGTAAGGTTTATAGGCCACCAAGTTATACAACAGATTACTGTTGAGCTTCCTTACTGTACTTTGCAACAATGTAACTCTAAGAAAAACCACAACTTGAGGTCAAAGAGGATTACCACTCTGTGTACAAAGGCTATACAAATCATTATTCAAGTTCACATTAAAAACGGACAGCCACAAATTGCTTCGGCCTAACTGAAATTATTGATTTACACCGATTATAAGGAGACAAGGAACTACACGTTTTCTTGGAAACTTCTCGAAACATTTATACCCTACTAACCGGTCTTTACCCTATGACTGGCGTTGATTGCAAGAAAAGCCGAAACTTCCTGGAATCAAATAGCTGGATAAAGAATAATTGGCCCCGATTTAATTTCGCGCCATTTTTAATTAATTAAATAGCCGTGGACAAATTTAATAAAATTTCCAAAGACTCTGTATCTGTTAAAGACTTAATGATTTTTGAAGTGAATAGAAACTTAAGTGCATGCATGCTATTGAAATCATAATTCGTTGTTTAACGAAACAGCAATTATGTGTTTCACTTTTACAAAGTAATAATGGTAATAATAATAATTTTTCGTAATCATTTATGCTTTATTTAAGTATGATATGAATTTGATATCACAGGACTAGAGCGTATGTGAAAATAAAAGCAAAAACATTAGTAATTGTTAATGAATTTTTTCTTTCCTTTACAAAATTGAGGCATGAGCTGTTACTTGTTAAACGATAATTTCTCTAAATTATATATAAATGCATAAGTAATATTTTATACGTTTAATTCAGTTATCATTAACAATAAGCGGTAAAAGAGATCAATCAATTTATCCTGTTTATTAATTATCATTTGTACTTTTATAATAACAACCAACTGATCAAATTGACCGTAACATACATATAATTCGTAACATAAATATACGTAGCAAAGAAATAAGTTTTTAAATGATTATTATGACAATTTTTTTATGTTCAGATCACTGTTATTATTATTTTTAGTTATTGTTACGCGATATTCCATATTGGAAGCATGTATTGTTTCTAAATCACTATAAAACCAATCACAGTGTATACGGAATAAAATTTAATCATAAATGCATTTGTATACTACTCTGCAGAATTATTTAGAAAAATTAAAGTTACATGCTTGAAAGCACGCAAGTCAGCTGATAATTTGCGTTTTATCGAAATAATGAAAATTTTCCTTTAGGAAGCAAAGAATCGAGATTTTTTCAAAATATCTAATGGCATTACAATATACACTGAAGTGACAAAAGTCATGGGATGACTGTTAATATCGTGTCGGTCCTCCTTTTGCCCGGCGAAGTGCAACAACTCGACGTGTCATGGAGTCCACAAGTTGTTGGAAGTCCTCTGCAGGAATATTGAGCCATGCTGTCTGTATAGACGTCCATAATTGTGAAAGTGTGGATGGTGCAGGAGTTTGGGCACGAACGGACCTTTCGATGATGTCCCATAAATGCTCGATGGGATTCATATCGGGAGATCTAGGTGGCCAGATCATGCGCTGGAATTGTCCGGAATGTTCTTTAAACCAATCGCGAACAGTTCTGGCCCAGTGACATGGCGCATTGTCATCCATAAAAATCCCATCGCTGTGTGGGTACGTGATGTCCATGAATGGCTGCAAGTGATCTGCAAGCAGCTGAACATAACCATTTCCAGTCGGTTCAGTTGCACCAGAGGACCGAGTCCATGCCATGTAAAAACAGCCCACACCACTATGCAGCCACCACCAGTTTGAACAGTGCCTTGCTGACAGTTTGGGTCCATGGCTTCGTGGGGTCTGCGCCACACTCGAACTCTACCATCAGCTCGTAACCACTGAAATTGTGACTCATCTGACCACACCACGGTTTTCCACTGGTCTAGGGACCAGTCGATATGCTCACGAGCCCAGGAGAGTCGCTGCAGGCGATGTCGTGCTGTCAGCAAATGCACTCGAGTCGGTCTTCTGCTGTCATAGCCCAAAGAAGACAAATTTCGCCGAACAGTTATCGGACACGTCCCTCGTACGTCCCACATTGATTAATGTAGTTATTTGTCGAAATGTTGCGTGTCTATTAACATTGACCATTCTACACAGACGTCGGCGGTCTCGGTCGTTAAGTGCAGGTGGTCGCCCACTGCGCTGTCCATGATGGGATGTGATGCCTGAAATTTCATACTTTCGGCACACTCTTGATACTGTGGATGTCGGAATGTTGAATTCACTAACGATATCCGCAATGGAATGACCCATGCGTCTAGCTCCAACTAACATTACACGTTCAAAGTCTGTTAATTCTCGTCGTGCCGCCATACATCACGAAAAGCCTGTTCACATGAATAACTTGAACACAAATGAAAGCTCTGGAAAACGAACTGCGCATTTATACTTTTTCGCTGCGATACTACTGCCATCTGTATATTTGCATATTGCTATCCCATGACTTTTGTCACTTCAGTGTAATTTGAGCAAAGAAAAATCATATCTAGCAATATTTGTAAATAAAAATTAATATCACTTTTGAATCAATAAATGGTTAATAGAAAGAATATCGAAGTATTTTAAGTAAGTGAATAATAATAGTTCGTTAATATAAAAGAAATTAGTTTTTAATAAGAACATGTAGAAGGAAACAACTTCAATGTGCTCCAATTTTTTGAAAATTAAGATAGTTGTTATTTACTAATTATCATAACTGTAATTGGCATACAGCAGATAATATTTTTTTTAATTGCAAAATAATGATAAAAATTTTCAGCCTCAAAACGCTGAAATTTTTCTTAATTTTTAATTGCAAAAATTTTTTAAAAATCGCTCCGAATTGTGCATTTACACATTCCAAAATATATTTGCGCCTAATTTGGTGGATCTAGATAAAATGGTCTGCCATTAAAACATGGTAGTAGACAAAAATAATTTATTTTCATATTATTCCAAAGTAGACATAAGTAATTTAGTTTCGTTAACAAAGCGATTTCTTTTTCTGTAGACGTTGTTTGTATTAATACTGAATATCTCAAAAGCTATGGGCTAGTTAAAATTTCTAATGTATTGCTCAACTTTTAAAAGGTTAAAGTATCGGAAATCATAACATTGCATAGGACTACTTATAGTTGGATGGTAGATTGTACATGTTTAACGTTTGTCATGTGATTTTTCAAATCACCATAATCGGCCTTATTACTAAATACAACAATGGAAAAGTTATTAAAGCATTGGGGGAAAAATATTAAGAATAGCAGATTCATTTCACATCGTGCTCATCATGCTCTATCAAATCAAATTAATGAAACCTGTGTTCGAAAGACATGGTCATAAATTCTAGAAAATAAATTTTATTTACTTACTGAAATAATGAGGCATAGAACAAAAATTTCAAACAAACTGACCAACAATAGCTTGATATGACATATAGTTGCTTCCAAATTATTTTTTGGTCTGTCATGATGTTTTGCAACTCCTAAATAAAAACACGGTAAACAACTAAATTACATGTAGGCCGGGCTAATTTAAAATTTTCCCGCATAAAGTAGGCGAATAATGTGCAATCTTGAATTATAAGAAAAATTAAAGTGATGATCTCAGTATAATAAAAACTGCATATAAAATACACTGGGTTGAAAAATCTAACTATATTAAAAGTCATCAAAATTTAAAAGTGATGTCACACCAAAGTTGCGAATGCAAAAATCCTGCTTGGTGAATCGGTAAAAAAAAAAGAAATGGCGTTTTTGTTCCAGATAGAACAGTTTTTATAAAATTATCATTAGAATTTCTTATTTTATGAACTTATTTTTCATGTTAATTTTCAAAATCTCAATATTCCATAAATCTAACGAATAGGAAATTAAATAGCCGAATCATTTCGGAAATTTAAAATAATGATCACAACAAAAACTCAACATTATTATTGTCTGAACAATAATTTAAGATTTATTAAAATAACTGGGACATTCTCCTTAATGAACACGATAAAAATTTAAATAATGAATAAAGAGTAGCAATATTGGAAATGAATTTTATATTTGATGTAAGTTTAGCAAACAGAAAGTATCCGTAATTTTCTTGATAAAAAAGCATAAAAATAGTTTTTTCTGAAAGTATTTATGATCAAAGTGGAAAATGTATTATGGTACGAGGGTTATCGAGAACGTAACCATAAACCGGTATGCACAGAAAACAGAAATTTGCATTAGATAGTTCAAAAATTAGGGCTATATATAAGTTTTGATTCATTAATTATAATGAAAATAATTTCATTTTTATAATACTTAAATAAATATTTTTAAAAGCAATAAAAAGTCTACTTGAAAGTCTAAAAAGATTCAGAGAGTTTTCATTAAAAATAGCTTTCTAAAATTTCACTGTTTCAAAGAAATAAATGCTAATAGTTTCCATAGCTTTTGTAAATAATGCAAAGCAAAATTCTATTCATCTGCCGTTAAAATAATTTATCTCATGTCCTTTGAAATTTCAAAAAGACAGTTTTTAGACAAATAGCTAGAAACTATATCTTTCTATCACAGGACTTCTAGCGATATATTTTTTAAAAAGCCGAATTATGCGATTTCAACTTTCTAAACATCGCACTTTTCTGTAAGAGAAATATCTCCTATACTAGGAAATTAAAATCGGAAAATAATGTATTGACAGTATAAATATTTCCATCCCGATTCCCTTGAAATATTCAAATGAATTAATCTGTTAGAAGTGTTAAAGAGAAATCATACGTTAGAACTTAAAGCTCTGTTTACGCATAGAGAAATGAACAAAAAAAGAGATAATATAGTACAATTATAATATAGTACAATATAGTACAATACAATTTCGAGATAGGAAATGATTTTTGAATCATGCATGTTTCAATTTGCAAGCAGTATGCCTACGGAAAAGAAATCCACCATTACATATGTTAAAATCTCATTTGGCACAAATGAATAGAAATGTATAATTTAAATGTATGATCAGATAGATAATATTTATCATATTAGTGAGTATTTATAATAAGCAAAAAAACTACTTCGAATAAGAACAAATTTGCTAGAACTGATATCATATTTATGTGATGCTTTTGTACTCTATTTTCCAATTCTGTACTAAAGTATTAGTTCAGGATATAGTTTGCTGATTTGGAGAAGAAGAAATTCAGAGAGAATTGAATGAGAATAAAATGGTTTGAGTGACACACAGCTGTCAACGTCCGGCCAGAGGAGGACGTTGACAGCTGTGTGCTAACTATCGCTATAATGATTAAAAGAACGAAAGTGATTCTGATATCCAAATTTTGACCAGGTAGTTATAAAATGTATTTAATGTAAATATCTGTGGCGTAGAAAACTAACATTGAAAAGTAGAATTTTTGAAATTGTATGATTTTTTTTAATTTAATATATTTTTAATGTTTGGACAGGTTCTTGTATAAACCGTTAGAATTTTGTTCCTATATTTTTTTTTTGAAAATTACACTGATTTTTATATTTGTATTTACATATGGTTTAAAGTAAATTTACATTTTTAGATGTAATTTTTCCAAACTTTTATGGCTGATAGAATTTTCTTACTAAAAACTCCATAAATTAAAATCTAAATCAGATTTTTTTTTTCAAATTTAGTTTTATAATTATTAATTATATTTAGGAGTTCTTGAACTATAGAATAACTTATCTATTCGTTTAGAAATGTTTTATACTTTTAAAGTTTTTATACTTTTATACTTTTAAAGCTAAAATAATTGAAAATTTCGTGTTATTTGTCAATCGAGTCCGAATATTTAAAGAAGGAATATAAATACAGCTTGATTTAATTCAGGAACTAAATAATATATTCTTAAGCAATATGTGCAGTTTTTAACAAATCATTTGATAAATCATTAAATAAGAAGAAATTTGCTTTACATCTCTTTCTAGCAAAGAAAGCCATTTTTTTCCCCGTTTTTTAAAACTTTACCTACTTAAATGATATAATTTTGTTTTTTTTTCAATTGCTTTTATACAAATATTCTGAAATAAAACTATTTTTTATCATTTTCTCAAAACATTCAGCCCGAAAGTAGTCACACATTTTAAATAATCTTAATATAGTTTTATTTAAAAAACGGAAATAATTCATAACGTCATCAATAATCACAAAATTTCTTAGTCCTGAATTTGGCATGCACCCCATATAAATTGTCTTTCATTAGCTTATTTTATTGTTTTGGTTAAATTTTAATGATAAAGTTGAATTTTCGTTCTTTCCCAACCCTAAAAAGTTCTTCAATCAAAAAAATATTGAATTCACTCTTATCTAAAAACAGGATAACATTACAATAATAAATGAAATTATTTATACCTGATGTCGAAAAAAGAAGACCTATGACACCAGTTTTTCTCACTCTAAATAATTTTCTTCACTCAGAATGCCCATGTAAGCCAGGCAATAATGATGCTCATCGGATAGCTCTAAATGTAATCATGCAATAATATTTTGCAATCGATTCTTTAAAAAAATTAGGTATGATTTTTATAAATTTTCGAATAATTATCTTGATTAGGTCGTGATAACTTTGTCTTTTCTCATTTGTATTATTTAAAGCTCTTTAACATATATTATTTGTCAAATGGAATATTTACCAATTTAACAACATTCTAAACTAATTTTGCATTTTCATCAGGTAAAATAATTTTCAAAATTCATTCATTGTTTCTTAATGCTAAAGATTTATTTGAATAGTTGAATTAGTTTTATGTAAGACACACTAGAAATGTAACAGCAGAATGAATATTTTAAGCATCACTACAATGGAAAAGTTAAAATACCCAACAGATATTGTCTTTTCCATTCAAATCATTTATTTATTTATAAACTTATTTCAAAAAGTTTTTGTATTCAAATTCTTTTGATGCGCATTCTTTTGCAACTCACTCACTTCATAAAAAATATACGATACTTTTAAGGTCACATTATGTAATGCCTTATACAGAATCAAATTTAGGCTATGTGGAAAAAACTTTATATCCCTTTATACCAATTCAGTTTCCTCTGCAGGATTTTTTTATATAAAATTCTTAAGCTCCTGAATACTTACGGGAATTATGGTATTTTTTAGTATAATTTTAAAATAAATCCTAAAATTTTATAGCAATTTTACACTAAGAAGCATCCATTGCATTATTACTAATATTGTTTCAAACAGATTGTTTGTTTGTATACTTTTATTCTAGCAAAATAGTTATAATATGACTTATATTAGGTGATCATAAATAACTTTCCACAGTTTGAAATATCTCGAATTAAAACCACTGAATGGAATAAAAAACTATATTTCATATACAGATTATAAAAGACATTGACAGAGAAATTCTGCAAAAGAAATTGTTAATGTAATTGTAACTACCCCAAAGGAAAGATCAGTGCATAGAAAATGTGGCAAGTGGACCAGAGATACCAATTCAGACTTTCCATTTAAGTCTGCTAAGTATCATTTGTTTTATCATTTTAATATTGTAATCACTAGAACATTAGTAACATTATGAAAAACCTATCTTCCATGCTTTTACAGGGATTCATTTTTATTTCCTAACAAAATCAATTTCATTTTTTTTCATTGATCTTGGTTGTTAAATCGTTTTCCCCCATTGCATTTCATTTTGTTTTTCCAAATTATTATATGAAATTCGAATTCATTCAGTTCGTTAGTTTTAGCTGTAGATACTTCCAAATAAAAACAATTATTTTCTGAAAAAACCTGTACACTACATTTTTTTAAAATATCTAAAAATACTAATATTTATTTTGTCTTTATATATACACTTACGGTTTGAGAAGAACTAGGATATTCCAAAATATGATAGCTACAAACTGACCTCTATATAATTATATAAATGAACTGATAAAATCAATGTATTTCGATTTCATCAAAATGACGAAATGAAAATTGATATTTCTAAAAAGTTCAATAATATATGTTCTGTAATATTTTACAATGTTATAGACTACAACTTCTCTCGCGGTCACTAGTACTTGATTGTTGTTTGTTATTGCCTAATCGATTACATAAACCGCAATCATCACAGATAGTCCCATGGAGTTTTTTTTTCTCATGTTTCAGGTCGGTTTTTTCTTCCTGGTCCTCAATTAATCTGTTGGCGACGTCTTCAGCGATAAAGGGAATTTATGGATGCGGTGCGAACTGCTATCGTAAACAAGAGTGGGTACATGACTCAGAGCAAACAGTTCGTCCGAACATCAGGGATTCTCAGAAACTTATTACCATAATCGATGTAGACAGCGAGGAAATAGTTGTGGAACTTAATTGGGCCGATCCACATTCACAACAGGAGATAGCCAAGAAATGTGGACGGATTCAAAAAGAACAGAATTTATGTCAATTAGTTAGTAAAAATAGTTAATGATATGTTCGTGATTGATACGTTGCAATTTAAATGAAATAAGAAAAAAATAAGCTAAAAATAAACTTGAAATAAGCGTGATTTTATATTGAAAAAATATTTTCTGTATGCTACAAATAGGCTGAATCGTGTTAAATTTATCCTCAGATGATTTTTGCAGATTCCAGGAAAAATATTATTACCACTCAGCATCAACAGCGTGAATATTTGCCATTAGATGTCAAATTCTGCGTAAAAAATATGAGACCCATAAATAAAATTAACCATTTTGTGGATTTATGATTTCAACTGGAAATTTCGGATCACAAGTTCAGACCTTACCTCAGGAATTAGAGACTGGGGTATCACTGATTCGAATTCTAGTTCCAGGAGAAAAAAAAACACCGCTTATTTGAGGTTTCTGCAAATTAAATATATTATTACGTATCATGTGTCTTCTTATGTAAATATTTATGTAATAGAGCCTGGAATATAATTTTAATATATTTAGAGGCTGGAATATAATTCTAAATTTGACTCCTTCATCTGACGATTTCTGAAAAATATACTGCGAAGATTTAATCAAAACAATCAGTCTAATCAAGAATTGAATTAAGATATTTTTATAAAAAAATATAAGAAATGTAAGCAGAATTATTCATCATCAAAATAATGTGTTTGACGAATATGTTTCAAAATTTATTTAATATTTAAGGACATTTGTTTTCCGATTCTAAAAAATATTGCTTCCGCAAAGAAATCAAAACCTCAAGCTAAGAGACTGATAGTAAATTTTGTTTGCATAAAATTCTACAACATGAAAGAATAGCAGTATTACGAAATAAAAATAATATTTTTTTATTGTGGTTTATTTTTGGAAATAAACTCTCATTGAAATCCCCTTAAAAGAACAAACTTACAAAATTTCGATATTTTTCTCTAAAATGATACTTTTTCAATTCATAAAAAAGTAAAAAAGTCCCTGCTAAATTAAAAATAAAAGAAACATATCCGATTTCCATAATCGGATATATTTCTATATAACCAGATATAAGTAAAATAATCAGAGTTAAGAAAATACTTTTGAACAATTTTTAAATTAAAAGAAATAATTGATTGAAAAAAAATAATTTTAAAATTATGTGAACATTGTTTTTATGCCACAATAAATTATCAATTTTTAACAGAAGACTTTCAACATTTCGTTTAAATTCCCTTTAAAAAAGTTAGTTGAAACTATCTCAAGAATCGTCGTGAAGCACTGATCTTTATTTTCTGAAGTTTGTTTCTATATGAAATACATTTCTATAGAAATGTACAGTGAAATTATAAATCAAAAATATGTAATATATATATGAAAAATCTCTGTCCAGTATCTACGGTTTAAATTTCTATCCCTCACACATTCGCATTTTAAAATTAATTATGTATTTAATCAGTAAATTTTATATGAAACGTATTTAATTAAAAGGGTGTATTTAATAAAAGTCGCCGACGTGACCAGATAATTCGATAGTATTAATGGTCTCTAAAATTTTCAATTAAATAATTAATATAACTTTGTCTTAATGGTGTCTCCAACAAAATATTCAGGTAATAATTAATTTTGCCTTATTTTGTCCTCTTTTTAACTTCAAGTAATGGAGTAAGGTATAAAACGGAAGTAATTGATTTTGTAAATGCAAGAACAGTAAGATTTTCTTGGGTACTAGCTATTTTGATAAATTAATTGTAAATATTTTGATGCAGTATTTTTTATGACATATGGTAATATCTTCAACAGCAATCCATTCAAAATAGGATTCGACTTGTGACTAGTTCCTTGAGGGAATTCGATGTCTCATTCCAAGAAATATTTAAATGTCTTGGAGTTCAAATCAAAACGATCTTCTGATTTATATTGCTCTAATTAAGAGGTTTTTCGCTTTTCAATGAATAAATCTCAGAGATATGAGTGATAAACTTTTCAAGCCTTGATGGGGAAAAAAACTGCCTGTCAACAACAGTAAATTTTTATGGAATTGAAAGGTCATCAGTGGTTTGGCAGTTCAGTTAAACATCAATCATAAAGATAGAATTAATTGGATGAATTCGATATGCAAAGATTTATCATAATTAGACATTGAATTATATAAATAAGTTGCTTTAATGTGAATTACCACTAAAAGAAAATTCCAGCACTTACAAAATTTAGATAAACCACTAATAAATATTTTTCGCAGAGTAAAACGGAAATCATCATATGCTAATATATATAAATAAACTTACAATTCGGAAATATTTCTGATTATTATTGTTTTTTATGAAAACATATTTGACTTTGTGTAGGCTTTATGAAATGCATTCATCGCATCACATACATTTAGGGGTCTTGCGATTCAAATTTCCTGTGTTATTTAATCATGTAATAAAAAATTAATGTTCGGAAGTTGAACTTTTAAACAAACTTATAAAATGAAATAACATTAAAATTAAAGCAATGAAAACATTACAATAAAATCAAATGAAGAAAAACCCACAAAAAAAGTATATGATATGCTAATTAGACATTTTAAAGTTTTAAAAGTATTAAAATACGAAACAAATTTTGGTCAAATTGTTAAACAACTTGCAACAGTTTTAAAAGACATATTGAAACACGTATCAAAAGATTCTACATGACTAATTTAATCTAGACTAAACCTAAAAAAAACACAATGAAAGCAAAAATAAAATAGTTTCAAAGAAAGTTGCATAATTTCAATATTGGCTAAAACACGCGAATAATATATGTGCTTAAACAATAAAATTGGTTTAATATTTCAACCGAAAAATGGAATTGATAAAAACTGTTTAACTCTGAAAATTGAAATAAACTGTTTAACTGTGAAAAATAGTATGGTAGTGATACTGATTTCAATATAGAATAATTTGTTTTTAAATTTTATGATGGTTAAAATTTATTATTTTGGTTGCTTGTTCAGAAATTATAGTTGGAAAAACGCTAAATGTTTTAATCCCTATTTCATCCCCTTAAAAAGAGCACAAAAACTTTTCAATAAAAAAATTGCTCTAGATTCTAAGGAAAATTTGTGCTAAATATACCTAGGAATGAGAATTTAATTTAGATTCATATTAACAATTTCAGCTTATAAGTTTGCTTTAAGTATCTTTTATGCATTAAAAGGATAAAAAAAGCAATTTTATATAAAGCTCTCAATTTTTAACAAAATTAAAATTTTCTATGCATAAAATCAACAATTATATTGTATCAAAATAAATAAATGATATGTTAATTTCCTAAAAATGAAATTTATAACAAAATAATTTTTAAAAATTCCAAAAATTAAAGCCCTAGTGTTTTAAGGTGATAGACCATCATTCAAACTTAAAAAATCGCCAGAAATAAAGACAAAATAAACATTAATCATTTACTACAACTTTAAACAAACCACCTGCGCAAATGTTACAGTTATCTAAAAAAATGAATTAAAAAAGTAGGGGACTTACTGGACATTTGTTGAGCGTTCGAGATGGCTGGCTATGGAACTCAAGCTGAGTTGTTTTGGCGAAAGACATGATCAGACGCCCCCTCCCCTAGTATCGAGATAAGAATTTTCAGAGAATCTCATTCAGCACATCTTATAGCAGATGGTGTCGACAGAACACCTCTTCTTTTCTCAGTTTGATCTATTCCCACGATGAAGGTTACAGAAGATGTGCTTTGCTT
This sequence comes from Argiope trifasciata, assembly GCA_026543055.1. Lineage (NCBI taxonomy): Eukaryota > Metazoa > Arthropoda > Arachnida > Araneae > Araneidae > Argiope > Argiope trifasciata. The sequence goes on from JAPMOQ010008497.1 coordinate 1,324,418, forward strand.
TAATCTAAGTGTAAAACTTTTTTTAAGATTTGTTGATCACCGGAATCAAGATCGAAAACCGAATATTGTAAGTAAGATGCATCTGCATTCATGAAATATGAAACATTTAAACTTTAAATTCTCATCGTTGTTTTTATTATCCTTGTTATTATCTTTAGATGAATTGGCATTGAAAATCCCTTGCCTTTATTTGACTTTCGATATTATCTATATTTGAAGATCTCTTGGAATAAAATTTAGATAATAAAAATTTATTTCTCATCCAAAATTTATTTTCCTTTATTTTTCATCTAAAACCTTGATACAGCTGCAATTACTATAAGGTAATTCTGTTTTTAAAACACATCCTATTACTTATAACACAAGGTGTGTCAACTGTTACAATGAAGAATTATGAAAATTCGAGTTATCTTTCCGCCATACAATAATCTACAATTGTTTAGTTTAGTTAGATTTATATTTCATTTTGAGATTATGCGATAATTATTTTATAGGCTTGTATTCTTTTTTAACCGAGGTCAAAGGACGAATGTAATTTGCGCTTTGGTTCCACTCACTAAACGTCTCTAATAATATTAAAGAATGACATTTGATCGCCCACCGCATATCTAGCTTACACTAGGCCCACATACAGGTTGACATACTACATTTAAATTGAATCTTGGGCGAGTCATTTCCTGATTCTAATCACCACAAACTCTTAAATTCTACAGCTTTTAAACCATTAATTCCATTGATATTATCGAAATCTAACTATTTTAAGCTTTATTTCCATTGTCTGATTATGTCAGACTTGGTATAAATTTGGCAAGGCAATTTGTATCAATTTTCTTTACAGTTTTTCAGTGTCATTATTTAGAAAACACCTTGTGTGATCGTATTTTTCAGTTAAATTGCTTACATTTCAATTAAATTTATTTAAAATTAACATTCATGTTTCTATATTTTTTCCTTATAAAATTGAAGTGTATGAAATAAAAAAATCTGCTATATTATGTTTCTTTTTAAGTCTCACTGCTTTCTTTCTTCCTTTTTGTCGAATTCGGGATTCTTCGCCAAATGTCATTTGGCTTAGTGTTTTTTAGTTTTTTGTTTTTTTTTCACAAGAACATCGCACTCTTTGTTGAGACCTGTATTTGATTCTCGAGTGATGGAGATTAATTACTGTAATTAGGCAGTACGAATCGCTATAAGCTACTTAAGAGTAGAATGTATCTTCAATTTAATACAATAAAACGTTTCATGTTTGTTATTCAGAGATGCTCTTAAACAATGTACTAACGAGAATGTGTTATCGACTCATGGTTCAAATTATGACAAATTGCTTATCTTATTCAAGCAATACAATACTGTAAGTCTACATTTTTATAAAAATCGCATAATGATTTTAATAAAAAATAATTCTAATAAATTCACAAACAATATTAATAGAGTTTGAAATATTTTAAAAACAACTGAACAACACATAGCGATAATTATAGCATTTTAATTTAAATATTCCATCCGGAGTATAATTTTTTTTTCCTTTCATTATTACAAAAAATAACAAATAAAATCAAGTTCTAAATGAATATGTTTTTACAAGAATGAAGTAAAAACTCAAATCATCAATTTCATTTCATAAGAAAATGATTGGATTGCTGATGATTCTTCTGTCATCCCAGAATTCTTCAGCAATACCAAAGCTAATATTTATTTTATTTATGACTTGCCACCTCTGGTAATTAGCAGGCTCACAGGAATTGACGGATACTAACATTTTTAATTAAATATTTTAAAAACATATATTCTTAATTTTTAAGTTTCAAATGTTGATTGACATATAATTCATGCAATAATAGAAGCCTCCTACCAATTTGTTTATTTTACTGTGCAGTCCTTTAATTTCCTGTGTTCTCCCCTTAAATGTGCAGTTTAATTTGAAACGGAAGTGAGGGCACTTCAATTAGTTCAAAAACGTTTTTGATAAAATCAAACAAGTTTTTTTTATCAAAGTAGGTAATCAAACAAGTAAGAAATATGAATATAGAAAAGGTAATCGTCCAGCACTAAATTCTTACAAGCACCGCATAATCTTTAATAATAATTTACGCAATACCTCAAAGCGTTATTCTATAAAAAATTTCTCAATTTTATCACTAAATTCTATTTTTAGTTTTACTTTCAAAAGAATACAACTGAGATAAATAAAAATATTTTATTAAGTTTATTTCAGTCAAGAAATGAAAAAATCATTAAATCTAAATTTTTATACATCTTTTCGGTTATACGAATTATAATCAGTAAAATATTATTGGCATAATTTAAATCTGCCTTCGGCATCAAAATCCAGCCGAATTATGAAGCTTTGAATGTCAGTATTTTATGAAATTAACAATTGCATTATTTTAGGTTAATAAACTTTGTAGAAACTACAAACACAATTGGATACAATTTCCTCGAAGCCTTTATTGGAATGCTCTGAATTTGCTGTTTTTATTTTTAAATTGTGTTCAAATTTTCAAATCTCTTATCACTTTTTACAGTAAAAGAGTGG
>JAPMOQ010008499.1:10453-42904 GCA_026543055.1 Argiope trifasciata
AGAAACCTTTGGAACAACCTAATAAATATGGTCAGTCCCGGCTTGGAATGTAGTAGAATTATGGGAAGATTGAAACCGATGGCATAGACGGCTGATATATATAAGCTTGCTTGTTTGTACCAGCAGAGCCAGCTATGGCCATCCATAGCGTGACGAGAAAGAAACATCTGGAACAACCTAATAAGTATGCTAATTTTTTAAATCAAAGAACATTTTATGTAGTACTTTATGCAGGAATAATAACAATAATAATTTATGAATATTAATGATCAAACTTTATATTTTAATCAACAGAATTTCATAAATCTAATTTGAGTTAAATTATTCTGCTTCAAAGAGAAACTCAGAACTTGTAGTGAACATTTTTTATCCCGATAATTCTTACGTTTGAATTTAAATAGATGCAAATTAAGTATTTAAATTTTGTATTTTAGTAAATGCAATTGATTTTTTAGGCTCACCGAAAAAAAAATATAAATATCAGCCATCAGGAAGAAAAAAGTAGAAATTTTAACGGAGTCTTGTTATAAGAGTCATTACAGTGGATTTTTTTCCTATAAAAATCAACATTATATATCTTACAATTTGATTTTTTTAAGTGACTGATTTGCATCACTATAATAGCACTATAACAAGTTGATTTTTTTATTGTATCACTATAATAGTACTATAACAGCATCACTATAAATTTGCACCGTGATTTTTTTTTTAATTTCTCAGACAACATTATGTATTTTTAATTTAAAAAGAATTTACATCATTAAAAATCATATTTCCATTTACTATAAATAAGTATTCTAATATATTTTAAATAAGAAAATTAACTAAAACAGCTTATTCATTAAAGTTTCTTTAAAAATCCGTAATTATAAAATGCATATATCTTTAAGGTACCATATTTTCTTCCGAAGTTTATTTTCTATGAAATATAAAGCACCTTGATTGCTATTTTCCTTCAGTTTTATGTTTTATATACATTATTTTTATTTTATATTTTATATACATTAAATTTAAAAATCGAGAAAAATGCCCATAACTATAACTTTAAACTGTCTGATGTTATTTTAAAATTCTTTTTAATTATTTTAATTGTTTCTCAAACAAATTTAACCCAGCAAAGCTTAATTATTTTTCAGAGCATTCCCTGAATGTTACATTCTTTACAATAAAAATATTAACTATTATCTTCAAGAAACAAAATAAAGTTACAGCATTATTCGTTAACGATATGCATATTTCCATCATAAAATATCTTCCATTTTTTTCATTTTTATTTCTTATTTTTGTCATAAATTTCCAATACCTGCGAATAAAATCACTTAATAATAAACAATAACCTTTCTCGGAAAGTGAAAGTAATTTATTGCTAAAAATAACCCTGTCTGCTGTTTTGAAACTAACTACTAATGCATGCAAAGTGTATTTTTCTGTTGCTTCAGATATTTCGGCATTTCAGAAGAATATTGGCATTGATTTTGGCGGATAAAAATGCCGGAAATTAGTTTGAGATTTTTATGGCGATAGCCCGTTTCGGTGCCGTGTCTTTATTTTCCTGAAAATGTGAAAGTATGTTTACTGAAAATGAGTTTTGTCGAAGTTTCTGGTTGTAAATCACCAGATTAATTTGGCAGGAAATTTTATTTCTTCTTTGTTAATGCTTCTTGAAATGGGATTTTTATGCAATGCCTGAATAAAGTTATCGCTTAAAGATATTTATAATGTTTAAAACTTTCAGAAACCAATTCGATAAGATTGGATTCTTCTTTGTAGCGGACTTTAATAAAGTCTCTGAAATGAAATTAATACTTTTATTTGAATAATTTTGTATTATATACATATGTGATTTATATGAATGATTTATCGAAATTGACAGCTGAAATTTACTGAGCTGTCGTAATATCAAATTCATTCAGTATTATAAACTTTGAATGAAATTAATCCAGTGGAATTTCCATTTATGTGTCCATATGCGTGTGAAGACAGTAGCTAGAAAATGCTAGAAATTGAATAAAGGGAATTTGGTATGCAGATTTACCAACAAACTTGTATATTGTATAAAATTTTGGATAAATTTAATATAATGGGTATTGAATGAGAGACTTTTTTTGGTATATTTTCTCATATATATTTACGCAATAACACACAAGGGCAAGGGCGTAGAAAAAAATTGATATGTAGCTTTTTTATTCGATTTTGAACATTATTTGAATTTCAGATCTAGATGATAAAAAATAGACTTCAAAAATACATACAAAGATTTTCTTCATACTGTTAAAATGCCGTTTCTATCACTGACTCACTCATGGCTATATATTCAAAGAAGAATGTGTGTGTGCGTGTGCGTGTGTGTGTGTGTGTGTAAATTAGGTCCGGTAGAGCATCAATACATACATTCATTACTTTTATTAGAGGAAATAGATAGATTGAAATGAAAATTTAAATGTCACAATTCATCATGTCTTGACCTTTTAAATTGCTGTGGCAAGAAGAAATTTATTAAGGTGACACAGTACTCAAAAATCATCAAAATATTGAAATTATTTTATTGGTTCAAATGGTAAATTGATTCATTCTAAATGGACCTGCCAAATTTTAGAGTAGCTTTATTTTTCATTAAGTAACTTAAAAGTTTTTGATGCATGACAAGAGAGTAAACAATGTTGCCAAGCACCCTTTTCAGATACAAACAGCTATAAAAGTAGTTGATTTATCAAAGATATTACCAATTTAGCAAATTCTTTCATAAAATAAGCTATTAGGGTAATTATTTGGTTCAGAACTCAAAACTTCAATTAGACTCTCCACAGTAACATTTGGAGCAAACGCTCAATAGATAAAAGAGATGGACTAGATTGATCAAACAGAATAACAAAAATATACATTTAATCAATTTTAATGTCATATTAATTTTTTAAATGTACTATGATAAAATTTGTAAAATTTCGATTCTTCGTTATTTTTTTATTCTTATCTTTAATGTAAAAATATAATATTTTGTTTCCAGAAGTTTTTGCATTTTTTTAACTTTACACAGTTTAGTATAACTTGAATCACTTTTTCTAAAAGTTACAGGGAAATTGGATAAATTTGTATAATGATTCAGATGAATAAAAACTTTAAATGTATTTTTCTCCATGTTCGCTTTCTATTTATATAGTACATTTCGAAACCCTAGGGATTTCCTAAGAATAAGGGTTAATGTGTAAACTTTTTATGACTGTTCAGAAATATATGATTTATAGAACTTAATATGGAATCGGCCTTAAGGTGAGTAATAATTTTTTAAGAAAACATCCAAAGCTTTTGTGCTTTTTTACAATAAAAAATTAAATACTGTTGGCAGGAGAATATCCATACTTAGTTTTATGTAGTATACTAATAGCTACCTAAAACATGTAGAGAAATATCTTCATATTTTTTGAACAAATTTTAAAATATGTCAGAAATTATTTGGATATAAAAAAGAGTAGTATAATCGCCAAAAATTCAAACTTGATATTTTAAACAATCAAAAATCGTGTCAGAAAACACGTTCATAGAATTATATTTGTTTGTCTTTTAACAAGACAACTCAAAGATATCTTGTTCTAGGTGGATAGAAATTGAGTCAATCGTAGATTTCTATGGGTCCATCTGTAGACTTCTATGTTTTCATCTGTAGATTTCTGTGAAATCTTGAACAAAAACCACACTTAGTTTTAATTAGTATATTCATAGCTACCAAATAAAATTGGAGAAATATCTTCTTATTAAAAAAAATTTCAGTAGGTTTTTAAAAAAACTCAACATTTTTTTTAATTAAAAAATATATATTAAAAGGTTTTTTTTAAGTTAGAAAGAGTCATAATTTACTATTTTACATAAAATAAAAGTAGAATATAATTTTAAATATTAAAATTTAACGATAAAAATTTGGGGGGTACTGCGTCGTTTTAAAAACATGAAATGAATTTTCTATTTTTGGATTACACCAATTATCTAACAACAGAATCGTATACTGAACTTGCCAACAAGAAAACGAGAATCAAACCTGAAAAACCAACAAACGATACATCACAATTATGGACCCTTTTCAAGTCGATCCTTTACAAATAACCACCCCACCTTTTGTGCATTTTGTGGTGCATCCCCCCAGTTAGCAGGCCATAGATCCATACGCCGCTCCGATATGACTCATCAAGCAGGTCCAATAAATTACCCTAATATGCAGCAGCAGCGTAAGGAGGGGGTCAGACCATAAATCATTTCAGCGATATCTTTATTAAGACGCCCGAAGAAGGACGAGAAATTTTTACAGTGTTTGAACTGTCAAATAGCAGGTGTTTATTATGGAAAAGACTCCGATGGGACTGATAGGTGCTTTTGTCTAAGTTATTGGGGGGTTGATGGCATTAAATTTTACGTCCAGTGTCTGCGTTTATCAAGGGTCTACGGGTGCCGATAACAGTTGTAAGCACCTTTATTTAGTGCCCGGAGTGGAGTTTTAGCTAAATTTGGATATGGATATATTGATGGACTCTTGTTTGTCTCAGTTTTGCGTCTTATATGATATATGTGCTTTTTCTCGGTTTAAATTTGTGAAATGAGTTATGGCAAGAAAATAACTTAAACGGGTCTTAAAATTATAAGTATTAAGGTATCCGACTAAGGTATAAAGGTATAAGTTACTAAGGTAAAGTAGTATTAAAGTATGTTTGACGGAAAATTTTTGAAAAATTGGAATTTATAAAAAAACTATTTATGGAATTTAGATTTATTGTCAATTATAAACTGTATAAATACCAAAAAAAGTCATTTAAAAATTGGAAATAGGAAAATTTGTAGTAAATTTTAATGAAATTTAGCTAAAATGGTTAATATTCTTCGCAGAATTGTAATGCAACAATCATATTTTTCTTTGGGCACAAGTTATAGAATATAATGATGAATGAAATGAACCAAAATACAAGAAATATTTTGAGATGCAAAGTCATTATGGGTGAAAAAATAAGTATACATGCATTTTTCCATAAATTTACAACTTTATTTTTCTTAAACCACCCATAAATGAAAAAGTATTTCATCAACAATAAAACTTTTGGTTCATTTCATTGCTTATGTTATTTAAAACACAATCTGAAATTTTTATGTAAATACCTCTCTTAATTTAAATCTCGTTAACCCGATGAGACGGAATTCTCTGTATTCAAAATTCAATAACCCAGATTTTCTATAAATTTTCTTATTATAAAACAGTAGAAAATTAAATTTATTTTTTAAAGTTATTTTTATTTTGTTAATATTAAAAGTTATATTGCAGATATCCCACATTGAAATGAAAGGACTTTTATAATTTTGTTTATTTTAAATAAGGAAATAAATAATAATCTAATAATAAAAGATATAGAAAATAAGCAAATAAATAATAAAAAGTAAGCGAAAAAGTATGAAAATAGAAGTTTTAGTCATACCATAAACACATGAAAAATGTTCATACATGAAACGAGCATTGTAATCAATTAATAAACTTCCCTATTTCATAAACTTAAAAGTTCCTGACATTTAACTTTAAAACAATAAAAGATATTCTTACTACATTATCATCTTCTGAAACTTAGCTAAAAATATTGGGTTGTTCGGAAAGTCATTTCGTATTTTTTTTTTTTTCAAAATGAAAAGAAATTTTCGTTTAATGAATAAATTATTTATTAAATTATAAAATTGCCATTCTGGTCTAATACCTTTTGCCATATTTTTGGTAGTAACGTGATTACACGCTCATAAAAGTTTTGGTCTTTGCTGTAAAAAAAAACTGATCGAGGTGGTTTTTGGCTTCCTCATTTGAAGGAAAAATTTTGCAAATCAGTTCTGGTACTGATGTGTTAACACATCTTCTCCACACATATTGGCTAATTTATTTCTGGCTTGAACAGCATTTTTACCTTTTATAGCAAAAAAGAAAAAAATGACGAAAATGCTGTTTATTGCTCTCCATATTTAAAAGGGCACCATCCAAAAACTACTGCGAAGAATCAGCTGCACTTTTTCACACTCAAGCCTTGCTATATCAGCTCTTAAAACATAAAATGATTTTGCGGTTTAAGTATAAAATTGGGTGCGAAAAATGCAATTAAATCCTTTGTCAGGAAAAAACGAAATTACTTTCCGAACAACCTAATAATATAAAATTCGTCAAAAGAAAAACTATAAATATAAGTATAATAAAAAATGAATCTGAATACGTTTTCTGGGTCTTACGATATTTTCGGCCAATCAATCAAATTTTAGATAAATTTATAAAAAAAATATTTTTATAAATAAATTTATTTATGGACTTTTAAATTGTTAATATTTCAGAGGTAAATATAAAATGAAATTAAAAATAATTATGGTTAGCTTATAAACCTAAATCTAATTTACACTTATTCTAGAATTATTCAATGGACTTTGGCATTTGAACTTCAATGATATCTACTTTATTTGAGATTTGAAATGTATTATCAATCACCACGAAACAATCTGGACTGAAGCTTCAGATTAATATTAAATTAGCAATAAATTTTATTTCGATATTTTTTACTGCTTGTTTAACCATTTAACTATTTTGTCTGCATACCATATGTGTATCGTTTTCTCGAATTTCGAAGGATATACGCAAAAAATTATCCGTTCATATTGATTATAATTCAATATTAAAATTATAGGAAGAAATAATAAGAGAATATTCCCAAAGAATAAGAAAACAACAAATATTCCAAAATAGAATAAGAAATATTCTCAAATTGAAGGAGTCATCTTGTAAATGAAATAGTTAAGTGATTAACAAAAAATTAAACAATTATATACAACGAAAAATATTAATTATTTGTTTTAATTTCACCACTTAATTGTTGTTGACTTCAGCGAAAAATATGATCTCTTTTTTTGCAAGTACCATCTAGACTACTAAGCGATTATAAAGTGAAAATAAAATGCAAGATATTCTTTATCACTTATTTTCGAATCACCATTTCTTATCCTGCATTTCCACAAATCCATTATTTTCAATGTCAGATTTCTGCAACTTTTCTCCAATACTTTCCTACAGAAAGAGGCGATATCATAATAACGCTAAAAAGAATACAATCGCATCGATCCACTTCACATTATCTCCGGAGAATGAAAAAAAAAAAGAAAAGAAATTTGCATACGGTCCCCTTTAAGGGATAGATAAGTCATTAATCATTCTACGATCATAACGATAGAAGATGATCGCGGCTAGGTTTGGGGTTGATCCGATTCACAAGGCCACTTGTTCCGAAAGGGAAAAGTGCTTAAAATCACGTTCTTTTTTTCCCCATCACTTTAGGAATATTTTCTAACATTATCTGGAGATAGAGAATTTTAGGATTCTTTGAATTATAGTGCCGAAATCGAACGTGCTGATTAAAGAATTGGATTTTTTTTTCCATCAATGAGGAATGTGCTCGTTTGTGACATAACTTATGGTAATGTGAAATGTAAGATAAATGTGATGGGATTTTTGAATTCCCTGCAACAAAAATTTGAAGAAACGTAATAAAAGTAGAACACCTTCCAGATTATTCTCTCTATGCAGCTGTATATTATGTATGAAATAAATGATAGAATGAGTAAAATATGCGAGCGATATCAATAAAGTAAAAATATGTTCAAGCGAAATCAATGAAATAAAAATATGTTCCAGCGAAATCAGTAAAGTAAAAATATGTGCAAGCAAAAGCAATGAAGTAAATATATGTTCAAGCGAAATCAATGAAATAAAAATATGTTCAAGTGAAATCAATGAAGTAAAAATATGTTCAAGCGATACATGTCAAGTGCAATGAATCAATTCATTTTCGCCATCAGTTATGCTTATATTGTTTATGGTTTTAAAATTTAGCCATAGAACATCACAAGTAAATAACGATGCATTTTGTGATGATAGTGTGGCTTCAGTCACAAAAAAATAATGAATCTGAATGATTGTGATAAAGACTTTACTTTCTATAAAGTATGAAATAAGAAATGAATGAAGCTAATGAATTTTCATGAAAAATAATGATGCATTTTGTGAAGATAATGATGCATCACAAGAAAATAATGAAACATTTCAATTGTGATAAGGACTTTCCTTTTAATACAAATAAAATTAAGGTATGAAATAAGAAATGCCTTCTTCTGAAGTCAGCTAAATGAGCTAACCCATTCTATATCTATTCTAATATCTATTTTGCATTTATCTTGGAGAAATCCTCTCAAGCATTCTTTTAAATAATCAATTACCTCTTCTGAAGTGAGTTAAATGAGTTAAACCATTCTATAACTATTCTATATTTATTGTTTGAGAAATCATCTTTGAGTATTTTTTTAATAAGCAATGCACAATAAATGTAAAGCCATCTTATTTACTTATTTTTATTAATTTCTTTTTATTAATTAAAATCCCAATGACGTTTTCAAAAACCCGTTTCAATATCCATTTCAGAAGTAAGCTGGATAAGGTGAACCATTCTGTATCTATTCTACGTCCATCTTTAGGAATTAGCAATCCGTAATAAATTTAAAACAAACCTTATTTAACTTTTTACTAATTAAAATTTCTATATCTATTTTACATTTATTTTTGAGAAATTGTCTTAAGGTTCTTTTAATAAGCAATACATAATAAATTTAAACCACCTTATTAACTAATTTTTATTAATTCAACTTTTTATTAATTAAAATTAGAATAACATTTTCAAAAAACTCGTTCCAATTTTCCTTTCTCCAACTCTGAAATAACCTAAATGGGTTGAACCATTCTATATCTATTCTACATTTAACTTTAGGAAACCATCTTAAGGATTTTTTTTTTAAATAAGCAATGCATAATAAATGTAAAACCATATTATTAAACTTTTTATTAATTAAAATTCCAACTATATTTTCAAATAACTCGTTCCAATGTTTCAGTTCCTTCCTTCTAAAATGAGCCGAACCATTCTGTATCTATTTTACATGCATATTTGAGAAATCATCTTGAGCATTCTTTTTGATAATCATTGTCCTCTTCTGAAGTAAGCTAAATGAGTTGAACCATTCTATATCCATTCTACATTTGTCTTAGAGAAATCATCTTAAGGAATTCTTTTTACAGTCATTCTCTTCTTTTGAAATGAGCTAAATGATCCAAGCCATTCAATATCTATTCTACATTTATCTTTAAGATATAATAAGTTATCTTTTTAACAAACAATACATAATAAAGGCAAAATCAATTTATAAGCTTGTTGAAATTACCCCAATTTACAGTTGAAGTTCCAAAAAAGGGCATTTTCAAAATCAATCAATGAACAATTCCAAGAGCCCTCCATTCCAATTTATAATGTCCCATAAAACTGTAGCTTACAATCTTCATTACCAAATGGCCCTATTCGAAGTCTAATTTCTGTCAACGAGAATTCCGGCTTATCACATAAACTTCAAAAGAAACAGTGACAATCTTCCCGGAAGAATCTGGATTTTTTTTTTACAGTCATTCTCTACTTTTGAAATTAACTAAATAATCTAGGCCATTCTATACCTATTCTATATTTATCTTTGAGAAATGATCTTAAGTTATCTTTTTATTAAATAATACACAATAAATGTAAAATTAAGTTACGAACTTGTTCAATTTACCCCAATTTACAGTTGAGGTCTCAAAAAAGAGCATTTTCAAAATCAATCAATGAACAATCCAAAAGCTCTCCATTCCAATTTAGAATGTCCCATAAAACTACAGCTTACAATCTTCATTACCAAATGGCGCTTTTCGAAGTCTAATTTCTGTCAACAAGAATTCCGGCGAATCACTTAAACTTCAAAAGAAACGGTGACATTCTTCCCGGAAGAATCTGAAATCGTTCTTAACAATTCGAACAGTCCATTACAGCCCAACACATCTATCTATTAACGCTGAGGTCTTCAAGTACGATGTGGAATGACAACCTCCAACTGGATGGGGTACAAGAAACACAAAAGAGAACATCGAACAAATTTCTGTTCGGAAAACTGTTTCGGAAGGTGTTTCAGCCCCGTTCCAACAAAGAAAGATTAAAACGTCAGTCTCCAGAATTGAAGATCAATATTTGTCCGGAACAATCCGGAATGTAGGGGAGGGAGTCGGGGAGAAAAGGGAGATTTTGAGGGGGGAGGAACAGAAGGAGGGACCGAGCGATATGACTGAACTTCTTGGGAAGGAAGGTTCGAAGTTCCTGAGACGATGCATCCTCTCTTCCGGAGTTGAGGAAGAGAGAATGGGGGAGGGGGAAGTATAGGGGCTTGAAAGATTCTGGCAACAAGAAAAAAAAAAGAATGATCATATTAAGGGGGTGTATACAAAAGGCTTTACATATATAAGCTGCAAAAGATAAAGGAATTTGGTGTAACATAGACTTGATTGGGAGAAGCAGTTTCTTCCAACAAGAGATAGTTTTTTTGGAGGAGGGATGGCGGTGTGTGGAATTTTATCTTATTCTGAAAAATGTAATGCCAGAATTTTGAGGGGATGAAGCTTGTTATATTGTTAAGCCTTCAAGGACATATTAATCCTTTTAAGTAAAAATGAGCGGGTGTTATTTTTAAGGATCTTGGAATGTGTAAAAATAATTTATTCGGTAAAAGGTGAAGAATATATGGGTTTTTTTAAATTTGAAATTAGGTTTACCGTGATGTACGACACCACATATTTTTTCTATCAATGAACGAATTTACATTTTATCCATTAGTTTTATTTCATGTTCTTTCTTTTAATGAAAATATTTTTTTTTCTTTAAGAGTAAGAGACTTGTTTTGAATGTTTAATAAAATGTATAATTTTTAATGTTATGTAATTATTTTTTACGAATATAATTTTTCGAGGAAAGTAACTAATTTTTTTTTCTTTGAAATTCAAAAATATATGAAAAAGGAGTGTGTAATAAAAATTAAATATTAACTATGTTTTTGTACTTTATCAAATTTAATAAAAAGGACAAATTATATATTTTTAATATTTGTTAAAGTTATCCTACTACGTTCGAAAGAAAAAAATTCAAAAATTGGATTTTTAAAAAAACTATTTAAAACTATGGTTTTTGTATTGTTCATTATAATACAAAAAACCATAAATACAAAAAACATATTTAAAACTATAATATTTTGAAAAATAGGAAAATTTGTAGTAAATTTTAATGAAATTTGATCAAAACGGCTAACACTTTAGATAAAATTGCAATTCAAAAATCCTATTTTGCTTTATAAACAAGTTAAAGAATATAATGATGAATGAAATGTACAAAAATCTAAGAAAAATCTTAAGATGCAAAGAAGTTATGGGGAAAAATATACGTACATATGCATTTTTTTCATAAATTCACAGCTTAATTTTTCTAAAAACACCTATAAATGAAAAAAGTATTTCATAGCAAAAAAACATTTGATTCATTCCAATGCCCATATTATTTGAAACATTCGCTGATATTTTTATGTAAATATCTCTATTCGTTTTTGAGATGTCATGTTAACGGTGGAAAGTTTTTGTGAAAAAAAAAGTTTCAAGAAAATTGAAGACAAATTTTAAATGAGAAATATGTGACCCTGGATGGTAGGTGAGGCCTTCGTTTCCTTAGATAAGATAAACTGTTTTGGAGAGAGAAAAGTGTGAACTGCAAAAAATAATAAGAATTTTTAAAAATCGCCAATGTGGTTGATAACCATTGGTTTTAACGTAGTCGGATACCTTAAATATGTTTTTTTTTATTTTCTCGTATACCTAGTGTACAGAAAGTATAGTAATCATCAAAACATTCTAACTTGAGGTTTGACAGATCTTCTTATTATAAACCTTCTTGTGTTCAAAAACACATTTTTGGAAAATGGCTGTCCATCCACCAGTCTATATTTGACAAAGATAACTCAAAAACTTTTTGAGCTAAAACGGTTGCAATTTTACGTGCGACTTTTACTCAAAATTTTCAGATTTTTGCAAATTTTGAATAAAATCCATCCTAAAGAAGTCTCTGTTTAGCTGTTCGAACATAAGTTATCATGGTAACTAAGAAAAACAAGATATCTAGATGGGTGATATTTAGTAGAGAGATTTTACATCTATAATGCAGACATTTACCATTTATGATCATTTTATGGGTGCACAAGTTTGAGAAAGGGAGATAAAATAATAAAATTTCCGAAATTAATATTGATAAAAATGGTTATAGATTTTAACTGGGTAAGATATGAATTATCTTTTTAAATATTAATATTAGTATTTTAAATATTTAAATATTTTATAAAATAAACAAGAAGATATAGGATATAACTAAAATTAACTATCTAATACATTATGGTTAGTTGATTCATTCATCTCCCCTAATTTTGAAACAATTTGTGAGTAAATGTGATGTAAGAGAGGGCCATGTTACTGACTGTCCGCCCCATCCGAAGGTATTCGGAAAACGATACTGCATGACCGGATCGCCGCAACAGCAACACTGAAGGGAACTGTGGCTCAATCCTAAAGGCCATTACCAACCACGGTACAACCCTCCCAGTAGGAACTATGTGCCTTCATCGATGGGAGGAGTCAGATCTCTCACCTTTATTGTATCTACTAGGATAGAGAGATCCAATCACCATGCCGGAAGTATCACATCCCCAATTCCTAGGTACCCCGGAGGTTATGTGAAAGAGGGAATGAGAGATTTTCTGAATTTCACCACTATATTTAAGCATCTTTTCTCTTATATTTCTAATGTATTTTCTTATATAATTGAAAAGAAATGCAAAAATGTCGATTGATAAAAGAGACAGTAATAATAATAATGATCAGTTAGAAATTCCATTAACAGGTGAATTGCGGTGTAACGGAATCATATCGAGTTCGTCTTCATTAAAAGGGTTCGTATACAAAAAGATGTGTGTAAAACTATTAAAATACCACAACTTTATTGATGGTATGGTTTTTTTTTCTGTTATAGTATCATGAAGGTTCTTTTATGTAGAGAAATGCAATTATATTGCATAATCTATATTCCTGACGAAGTAATTGAACCTGAAAAATCCATATAGAAAATATTACACTAGACAATAATAACGATAATGATCATTAAGGAGCTGGATTGATCGTTGAATTTTATTTTTAATAGAATTCAGATATAATTAAATTTGACTTCATAAGCAATGTTCATGAAAAAAAAAATAGACAGGCTTAATTCTATTAAAACGAACGGTTAATATATAAAATATATTAAATATGATGCATGAAACATATAAATGTAGTGTATAAATTTAATACATAAAATGTATAAATTTAATATATAAAATGAATTAAAATAATGGTTATAATAAATGATGCTTATTTCACTTAAAAATCATGAAAGATAGATTATGTAACTAAGATTTATTTCTACAACCTAACGTAAAACACCAAACGAGGCTAGAAAATCAATTTAAACTTAATCTGAGCCATGATAAGTAATGTTTATCACAGGTTTTTTTTCGAGCAAAGAATGTAAATTGGTTTCATTATTCACTTCAGTATGATTTATAGGCAATAACTTATTCATAAATGACTTATATATATATATATTTCTCTAATAAAATAAATATACTTGTATGAACAATAAATATCAATATTCATCTTTTTGATTAATAACTTTATTGGACAATGTTTTTATAACTAAATTCTCTCAACAATTTTAAAACACTGTCTGTTTTAAAAGATTCTTAAACTAGCAATATTTATTTAAACTATAAAGGGTATTTGCATATTGTTATGAGTTCTATAAAGCATTTCAGTTTCTTAGCACACATTTGAGGCCAAATATAATGATATGGTAACATATCTGGCTACATATTTTATGATTTGGAAACAAACATAATCCTATATTTGCAGATATTTTCGGTAATATTTGGCAGGAATTTAGTATTTTTACTGAATCCCTCCCTCGATCTTTGGCTATTTGTTGTCGATTAGTAATTGGCCAGGTTAATAGGTTCCCAACAACTATAAATCTGGACGAAAATCATCAAAACATT
Organism: Argiope trifasciata; assembly: GCA_026543055.1. NCBI lineage: Eukaryota > Metazoa > Arthropoda > Arachnida > Araneae > Araneidae > Argiope > Argiope trifasciata. Next base: position 24,473 of record JAPMOQ010008499.1, read on the forward strand.
TCAACTGGTATTTTCGGATATCTAAAAGCTGTCCTAGAATCAATATAGGATCAAACACATCCAATTTTCCTTTTTTAAGGATTTAAGTATTCCACTTCTGATACTTTTTATACCAGAACATAAAAACTCATATACCTTATACTTCATATACCGGAATTTATAAACTCATTTTCCTTATATCTCATTACCAGAACGTAAAAGCCCTTATGCCGTATACCTCAACTTCAAAACTCAGATATTTCATAAACTATAATTTAAAAACTCATACACCCTATACACCAGAACTTAAAAACTTATACACCTAATACACCAGAACTTGAAAACTCATATATCTTATACACCAGAGCTTGAAAACTCATTTAGCTTATAACTCACATACCAGAATTTAAAAACTCATACTTTTTATATTTTATATACCAGAATTCAGAAGCTCATATACCATACACCAAAACTTGAAAACTCATGTATCTTATACCACATATACCAGAACTTTAAAATTCATATATCTTATGCCTTACATACTAGAAATTAAAAACTCATTTACTTTATACTTCATATACCAGACCATATATATCTTATATACCAGAACATAAAAAATCCTATATCTTATACCTAATATACCAAAACTTATAAACTCACATACATTATACCTCATGTACCAGCCCTTATACACCCTATATAACAGAACTTAAAACTCATAAACATTATACCTCATATACCGAAATTTAAATATTCATTAAAAATTCTATTATCTCATCTAATGAGATCCATTATTCCCTCTAGATTAAAAAAAAATCTTTCAATATCCAAATCGTCAAAGTGAAGGTCTTTCCATACCTCCATAACATTAAATGAAATTCTGGTCCCCCTATTTCGCTAAATGCTAAATTTATTTCACCGATTTACAAATTAAAGCCCCCACTCGAAACAATGCTCGTCGGAGTTTGCCAATGGAGATCCCCCAAGCATGGCGTCGACGCATTGCCTCCAATCTATTGCTCTCGACAATCCCGGCGTTAATTAAGTTCGTATCGACCCTTTTCCAACTTCGCTATTGTTCCATATTCTGCGACGGAAGCCCGACTCCCTCTCCCTCTCTAGCTCCAAGATTTATTCAATGATTAATCAAAGCAATGGGGGAGAGTGCATTGTTTTTTTGCGAAAAAGAGGATTTCATTTATTTTTGCGTTATTTTTGATGGGTTTTTTTCCCGCTTTAGTCTGCCCCCCCCTTCATTCCTCCCATTGAACGAATCAGCCAATGGGGAATTGCAAGTTTATGCAGTCTTTGCATATTTTAGCCTTGGGGGGGGATGAGAGATAGGATTGAATATTTTGATTTTTGTGAGAAATGGGGCAAAATTGGGGAAACGGAAGACAGCTGCCGTCGAAGCCCCGAAATGTTATAATTGGAAAAGGAAAAGGTCGATAATTTTCTGGTTTGGTTGGTTTATTAATGTCCCGTTTTTAAAGCAACACTAGAGCTATTTTTGGGTCACACCTCGTCATTTTGAATAACTGTCAGATGACACTTGAGCTGACACACTTATCTCCAAACATCACACTAGTTGGAGGATGTTTGACATCGACGGATTTAACGTGCCAACGGGAATCGAAATCTTGTGGAGTCATTGCATGTTTTGGTCTTGGGGTGGGGGCGAGAGATTGGATTGTGCAGCAGGGTGTGTGTATTTAATCCAAGGAAAAATTCGTCTTTACTTTTCTTGTTTATTCTCATACACACACATAAATGCATATATACAAAACATGGACGACTATCACATATATACATATAATATAATATTGAAAAACATATAATATAATATTGAAAAATGCCGCTATCAAGAGCAAACAAGGTAAACACAAGAAAAATATTTTTAAATATTTAATATATTTGAAATATAGAAAGTGCAGTTAACTATGAGGGCACGAAATAGTACTTTTTGCCGCTAACGGAGAGCGAACAGGGTGTATGCTTGCACCAGTTTCACACCAACCCCGGACATGTTTGTTTACAAAAAATATATCAAGAGCACTCACCTCACATTTCAAACATGCTTATAGGTTTGAGCATATTGCGTCCTCTAAGTTCAGTATTCATTTATACATATGAATAAGTATACAAAGAATAAATAGATATAAATGAACTAATTAACTAAAACTATTCAAAATAATTGAATCATAAACAGGTAGAATATTTTGATTTTTGTGGGAAATGAGGTAAAATTAAGTGAACGGGTCTGCACCTGTCGAAGCCTGACTACAATGGGAAAAGCTTGATTATTTCCCATTTTAGTTCGGTTATTTATATTAACTTCCCGTTAATGAAGCAACACTAGGATCTCTCCATTCTGAACCCTGGTCAGATGACATGGACAACAACTGAGTTGACACCAGCCGTCTATTAATTTTCACATCACAGCAGCTGGTGGTCTTTTTTCCCAGACGAATTCAATGTGAACCAGACCCACTTACATGACATTTCTTCACTGGAATCAAATCTCGAACTCGCAAACCCTTCGTCTTCTTGCATACAGCCGACCACCCCGCCACCACTGAAAGTAGAAGTATCGACTGTATTTATTGTAGTCGACAGCAGTCGAAAACCCTCCGGTATTTTTCGTGCTTCCTGTTCCGAGTTAAGAATATGCGGAGTATAAAATCATGAAAAGGAGGCTCAATTAATTAGCAGATCAATTCTGCGTTAAAATGAAATTGAAAAGCTCACATAGATAGCAGTAACATTCAAAAGTACAAAAAAGTCACAATGTCCAAGGAGTAGATGACATAATAGATATAACAGCATAGTAGACATAGACATATACAACAATTAAACAATATACCAAAATCTGAAATCATATAATCTATCCCATTATATAAAATCACCAATAGGATGATGGCGTAAATACAAGGTGAAAACACATGCGTAAGAGGGTCTGTTGCATGTTTTAAATCCATAAAGGCTAAACTTACTCCCGCTGGTGTGGAAAGGGAAATGCCAGCTCAGATGCCGACCTCGTCATCTAATTATGATTCAAAATGACGCCTATGGAGCCCTATTGTTGCTTTACAAAGAGACGTCAATAAAATTAAATAAAAATTTAAAAAATTCTTCTAAATTGCAGATTTTTAGTAAATTTTCAATAAAATGTGTTAACAGGAAATTCTTCAGTCCTGCTTTTAATAAAGCAGAATGCCGTCTCATACACCCGTATACTTGACCATACTGGTCACTGAATGGTTTGGTGAGCATGTTAACAAATTATTTACAATCGATAAAATTAGGGGTTTTTTTAAGTAACAAAATATTTACAATAGAAAAAGAATTTTAAAAAGTAACCATTCACAGAATTCACAATCATATAAGAAATTAAATTGTGATGAAACCATTTACAATGATTTTCGGCCCTGAAATATAGTTGAAGTAATAACATACTGAAAGATAAAAATGTGTAGAAACATACATATATACTATGTTCACTTATTTTTATAACAAAATAAATGAAGATGCAGCTGTAAGAATCGGATGGAAATTAATTTGGTTAAGGAGAAGGAAGTCAATACGATAAAAAAAAAACAAGAAAGCTAGCTAGATATTATTTTTTACACAAATTTAACATTTATATTGTGGACATCTGTCACAGTTTGAAACAAAATTAACGACTGTTTGACTGTTTGTTGATTTGTACTTTTATAAAAAATATTTAAATAGTTCAAATAAAAATAATTCAAATAGTCATTTACTTAAATGTATCAAATAAGCTGTGAGATTTTATGCTTGCAAGTATAAAATTTTCATCGAAAATTTGTTTTAATTGATTGGGAAAATTGTATTTAAAAAATAAAATTCAAGTATCGAATACCATTAACCACATGTCATTGATTCAACATTAAAAGAATAGCTAATGATGTCACAATCAATTCAATAAAAATGCTAAATTCACGCCAAAGGTGAATGTGTCGTAAATGCTGCACGCCATTACCATACAAAGGGTTTACTTGCATGGTGAACTAATTAGAAGGTATCCGGGGAGAATTTCGAGAACCCTTTCCAAATTACTTGTGTATTGTAAAAAAATAGGATGGGATATTTGAAAATATTATCATATATGTGATATTTTATTTTTAAAAAATGAATAGCAGCATCATGTCATGAAAACAATTTTCCTTTCTAAAACTCCTTCTACAAATTCTTACTTATCTCCTTTAAGATTAAAATACATATTTCATACAAGAAGTAGAAAATACAAACCTTTTTTTCCCTCTAAGGCAACAAATTTGCTTCTGATTAAAATAGATATTTCATTCGGAAGGTAACATGTGTTACTAGATTAAAACATATATTTCATCCAAGGAATAACAAGTACTTAGAACTTGAAGGTACTTACTTTTGGGGTTGAGATAGATATTTCATACAACGATTCACAAATAGTTTAAAATTCTCCCATTAAGTTAATGAATTTTTTCTGATTGAAATAGGTATTTCATTGGAAAAATAATAATTCTAAATAATTTCATGGTGCCCTATTATTTTATGTTGTGATTAAAAAATGATGTATCTTTAGAAGCACAGATAATATTTAGACATTTTCTTAATTAATGGTGATGATCATATCGCGTACGAGTGATGCAGTGGCTTCTGAGAGTAAAGACCTCTGAACATCCGAAGGCACAAGTCTGACTTCTAACCCAAACGAAGATGACATACACAAACATTCGATGCAAAATTCCTTTTTAGGGTGGGGGGAGACTTACTCAAGTTTCTCACAAATAAAACACACGGGAAAAATAATCATGCTGGAGCCAGGATTTGAACCTGAGATGCATGGATTACTTCTCAGCAGGACGCCGGCTGTTGAATTAATAATCATTCTTTCTTATCAAAATATAGCTTTTCATCCAAAATATATGCATATATAGTTTTGAACTGGGGTCAGATGACGAGGAAAACACCTGAGCTGGCACTCTCTCTGCATACCACATTAGCGAAAGGACGTCTGGCGGATTTAGCATGTAGCAGATCCCTTTACACGGTGACTGTTAGATGGATTCGGGTATCGAATCTGAAAACCTACGGTTCATGAGCCGAAACCTTACCACCAGTCAACCACCTCTCCTAAACACATTAATGGATAATAAATATTTAACTAAATAACAATGCAGTCCCACAATCCTTAGCGTAAAGTAGGAAAGATCTTTATGTGACCCAAACCTTATAAATAGAACGGATCACCTTATAACAATACTATGTCTTTAACAATTCCTCAAAAATGTATAGAATTTTCAAGTAGGATCTTAAATCCTCGGCTTCTAATAATAAAAGTCGCAATTGATTTAAATTTTTTTAATTTAATTATTTTTAATTTAATTATTTTTAATTTAGATTCATCATCACCATATAATTACATAACACATTGATGGCGGTTATCATTTTTAACTCTTCTTGTGTGTGTGTGTGTGTGTGTGTGTGTGTGTGTGTGTGTGTGTGTGTGTGTGTGTGTGTGTGTGTGTGTGTGTGTGTGTGTGTGTGTGTGTGTGTGTGTGTGTGTGTGCTGACCTATGATTATTTCTTCTCAATAGTAGAATTATCCTTACGATTAAACGATATTACGAATTCGTAGCAATACTGATTATATTGCATATTATTATTATTTCCTTTTAACATTAAAATTCCTATTTGATAAAACAATATTGTTAATTCGTAGTAATATTAATTGTATTGGATATTATTGTTTTGTGTATTGATTATTCTGTATATTGATTTCATCAATTGTTACTTGAAATATTCGAATCACTTATTTATTCTTTTCTGCATTTATAATTAAAACAAACAATGACAATTATAAAAAAATATTGGGATATGGGAAAAGAAACTGCGTTTCAGCAAAAAAGTTAGAAGTTTTATTTCTTTTTCCATATATTGTCTCTAACTATTCTTCAAAATGTTTAGGGATCAAAAACGCTTTAGCAAAATTTTATTTGTAATTAAAATAAGTATCACATACAAGAAATAGTTCCTAATATATTTCATTGAAAGATTTTTCATATTTCATTTGCAATTAAATTATGAAATGTACAATAATTAATAAATGCTAAAAGAGTTTCGTTCCTGGATCAATTTAATGAAATTAATTATATGACGAAAATATGTATTTACGTTGAAGAATAACTAATAATGACAGATATCCTTTGAGACTGCAGTAGATTTTCCTCAAATAATAACGGATATCAACAGCTTGTTTTCACAAGGGATGTTCTGTTGGAAAGTTAGGAAATGTTATAATAAAGTAACCGTTAGCATATTTACCAGTGCTGCTATGGGAAAACGTAGCGAGATATCTAGGGATGGGATTGGAGTAGCCGTTGTAGATTGGAGCATGCGCAGAAGGGAGCAGATAATCTTATGAAGAGAGTCTTCCAAAGTCCACAAGTTGTTGAATTTCCCTAGCACAGAAGATTCATCAACTCCTATTCAACTTTGAGACACTTCGAAGAAACCAGAGTTTCTCACGGAGAGTGGTTCTGATTTATGATAACGCGCGTCCACACTTCACCAGAGTCATTCACGTGGAACTGGCCAAGTACAAGTAGCGGCATCTCGGCCATCCACTTACAGACCAGACATGTCTCCCTGCGATTTTCATGTGTTTTATCCCCTGAAGGAAAACGTCTTAATTTGATACGCTTCAACTCGGACAGCGAACTCAAGGATGCTGCAAAGTATTGGGTCTCATCTCGGACACAGGATTTCTGGTAACAGGGAATCTTTGGGATCGTTGTACTCAAGTCTATGGTATATACTTTGAATAAGCATTTACACAAAAAGTGTCGTATTGGACTTTTTCATATACTTCTAGTATTTATTTATATCTATTGAAACCAAAATCTGGCATATAATTAGAATTGCAGTTATGGATTTATAAATTCAATTTTCATATATTTAAGTCATTGTATCTTCAAGTTTTATCGAGTATACAAAGCATAAATTGAACTACCTCTCTTCGTCTTGTAGACATCAAACTTTGTTTCAACATTTTATTTGTGTATCCAAATAAATTTTTCTGAATGAACTTCCTTTGGAATTCAATAATTTACATATAAATGTAAAGACTGTTAACAAAATTTAATTTATCTCGCTCAAAGCGTGTTTGAATTATTGTGTTCTTAAACTGATATTTCAAAACTGACAGTTCCAGAAATGCAAATTTCGTTCTTATCGAAGTAACTCGGTGATTTTCTCAAAATCTAGCATTCAAGATTTTTTTACAACGATACTTACTATTTCCATACGTGTTATAAGGGAAATGCAAAAAGAATATTAGTAATAGAAATCAAATAAATCAAATTATTTAAATCCAATTTTTAACAGTTTCATCTAATACACGAAAATTTCAAGGTAGCTAAACAGAAAATAAAGCTATTAAATAAATTCAAAAATTCTGTTTTTTTTTTTTTCCTTGAAACTTTCGCCAAATTCTGATAAAATCGGAAAAATTCTGCTCCGTAAAATACTTTCGATGTTTTTGACAGTTACTGAATGGAGCTGTCAATATTAAAGCCTTTTTGTCCAAATGAAGCATATCGATAATCTTTACTTCGTATTTGTCGAAGCGTTTGGGGAGCTTTTAGAAGAACGATTATTTTTCACGGCAAGTTTCGTATAATTTGGACTCGTGCCAATTTTGTCACGATATATAAGTTTAAGAAGAAAACTAAATATTATTAGTTACGTGAAGCCAATGTTTGAAAAATCTAGACATATTTTTGGACAGGGATTTAGAAATTTTGCTCTTAATCTGTAACCCAAGTAAACAAACTTGAGTGAGGAATTGGAGCTTGTCAGTAATTGGTAATAAATCATGTCCTTTTGTTTCATATTTTTCATTAAATAATCTTAACCGACAAGGATATGTGAAAAATTTTAAGATTATAACATTCTATTTTATTGTTGAATTAAGATAAAACTAACGATGAAAAATTATAAAAGTAAACAAAAAGAAAAGATAATTTAGTGTACAGAAGAAGTTACAAATTAAATGAAAAGATATTGCATAATTGTAATGAGGCAACGCACTCATGGATATGATGCACATTAGAGTAAAAAATATAAAAAAATTATTTTGACTATATTTTGAAAAATACTATTAAATACAAAATACAATAATTCTAATGAAGGTACAAAGTACAAAAGTTTTAAGATATATAATGCATGGATATGTTATTTCTATAAATTTCTAAGATATAAAATGCATAGATATGATATTTCTATACATTTCTACGATATATAATGTATCGATATGATAATTTCTATATATTTTTAAGCTATATATTGAATTCCACATGTTATTATAGATTTCTAAGGTATATAATGTATCAATATAATAATCTATATATTTCTAAGATATATAATATATCAATATGATAATCTATATAATTCTAAGATATATAATATAAATCCGGTATCAATACATTATATCCATATAGTTTGTGTCAAGATAGATACTATGCACAATATGTAATGAAAAAACATAGTATAATATTTCTAAGTTTATACTATTGAAATAAATAAAGGGATTAGTGTTATTATTTATGAGGTAAACTTGACTTCTAAAAAAGAAGATATTTCAATAAATTGGAGAAAAAAAAGTATGTTAAGAAACAGCTAGATATTATTTAACCCTCTGACTGCTTAATTTTTTAAAATCATTGATTAGATGCGATGTTTGCAAATAAGTTCACAGAAAGGGAATTGATACTTTATGTTACACGATAATAAAATGGGGTGTTCAAATGAAAAAGCACGAAACTACATTGTGGATATTTTGAAAACTTTATTCAAAATAAACACCATAGACCTGAATACAATGATCCCATTGATTAACCAGCCGAAAGATTCATCTGTCCCAGAATTCCTGTGACCGAGATGAGACCCAGTCCTTTCCAGTGTCCTTGAGTTCCTCGTCCAAAGTCCGCACCTTGTTGAATTCCTCGCCCACAGAATAAGTATTAACTCCGATGTGTAGCGTGGAGCATTTTGAAGATTATTCAAGTCCAAGAACAAAAGACCGGAGATACTCACAAAGTGTGTGGTTTTACTCCATGATGACCCACGTCCATATGTCTCCAGGCTCCAAGAAGAGAAACTGGTCATTTTCAGATGACAGAAGCTCTGCCATCCGGCTTATATTCCAGACATGTCCCCCTACGATTTTCATGTGTTTGTCCCCTGAAAACACATATAAAAGGAAAATGAGTAATAGGAAGGCGAACTCAAAAACGCTGTGAAGGATTGGGTCTCGCCACGGCTACAGGAATTCTGGGAACAAGGACTCTTTCTGCTCGTTAATCAATCTGATCATTAGACCTATGGTGTATACTTTGAATAAAGCATTAGTTTATACTCGCAGTGTGGTTCAGTGCCGTTTTATTTGAACAAACCTTGTACTTCAAGCCATTTTGTTTTCAAACCCTCAGTGAGGTTTCATATCTTTTCATTTGAACACCACTTGTAGTATTATATAATGAAAATCTGCAATTATGAAAATCAGCACTCTTGACTGCAAAAAAAGTGGAACTCAGCAAAAAAATAGATTAAATATCAATCTACTGAAGTAGGAGAATAACAAGCTACAGAATTAAATAAAAATATTAATCAGTAATTCTAAATCCTGATAATGTCTTCAAGAATTACTCAATCATAGCGATTAAAACTTTTGGTAGAGAATAAATACAGAACGTCTTCCTCTAAAAATATCTATATAAATTTAAATAATAAATCTTAAAGCACTTTAAATACTTGATGAAACTATATGCGACGCATATCAATGATCAACTAAATTCAAATTTAAACTGCAGCAAAGTTAAATGGAAAATAACAACATTTGCAACGTTCCATCAGTCAGACATTTTAAACCATACTATTTTAATTGCTGTTGCCAACTTCACACACTTTTCAGCTAATAATCCCGTTTCTGAAATTAGCAAATAATAATAAATTTATGAGAATTCAAATTTTGATCATCGTGAAAAATCAGGTTTTTTTACGATTTTATTTAATTTATTGAATGCATTAAAATCCTATTTTCCAGAAAATCTCTGCCTTTTTTTTTATTTCTTGCGATACTCTGAAAATAAAATTCATCTCATTACCTTAATAACCTCGTTTACTTTACTTTAGAGAATAATGTTCACCATCATAACAATTTTCAAATGAATTCATAATCTATATAGAAAAAAGAAGTTTAAACTAGTTCTTTATAAGCAATTTTAATCCTAATTTTGATCTCATTTTTAAATAAGTATGTTAATATTTGATCGGGAAGTACTATTTTTACAAAATAAAACTTCAATTATTAATCCTTAAGGAAAATTCAAAAGCGATATGCAATGCAAATCTAAAAACATTAGTTGGAAATATTATTTTACATTGGTGAAAACATCTTTTCAGACAATTTCGATTCTACTAAAAAAGAAGTGCCAACTCATTTGGGATATAATGTTTACAACTTTTCAAAGCTTTTCCATAATAAAAATAATATGTTTTGAAAGTTTTGTTGAGACTGGAAATTATAAATTAGTTTTTTACTTGTTTTCATTGTGCATACAAAATTATTATGAGCAAATTATTGCTAGAAACTTATGAGAATTCAATAGCATACATTTCGCAAACATACGACAAACAAATTAATAGTTCATAACGAAAATATTTCAAAATATTTTTAAAATAAGGTAGGCTAAAAATGAGAAAATAATACAGACAGAATTTGTGAAAAAATAATGAAATGAAATTAATAAAATTAAAAATAACTATTATCGGCATTAATGTGTATAGTTTCAGTGTTAAGCTAAATATAATGATTAAAAATCAAAAATCAAAATTATTTTGATGTAAAAAAATAAAATATTGAAATTGTGTCAGAAAAACACGTCAGATGTGTGCGTATGCGTATTTAATGAGACTTATAGGCCAAGTTTTATAATTGAAATTTAAAAACAATTATATATTTTTTTCACATGTATTCCATCATTTTAAATTATTATATATGAAAATCGGAGTAATATAAAAGAAAAAAATTAATATTGTTGTAAAATTTAGTTTGATTATTTATCGAATTTATATTTTATTTTTTCAATTGTGAAGAACAGTGTTTAGAATTGAACTAAAATGTTTATAACTGATATTTTATTTCTGTTAACATTTTCGAATTTGCAACGACCTTATTTGAATTGTTTTTTTTTTATTTAAAATAAAATCAATGTAAATAGGGTTTTTTTTAATTTATTTTTTATTAACTGTCATCCTGATGAATTCAAAGATTTTCTTTGCTCATCCATATTAGATGGGGGGGGAGGGGAAGTTGAATGTTTTGAATGTTTCAAATGTTTAATTCCTTTATTTAACGATAAATAAAATTAAATGATCGAAAATAGTGAAAGTTATTGTTTATATTAACTTATAATTTAATAGTATTTTTTCCAAGAAACATTTTTAGTTTCTTTGACTCCCTCTCCAACTATTAATTTTTAAAATAATGAAATGGTATGTTTCAATGAAATCTCTTATGGATTCATCATCTCTCTCTCAATTTTTAAAATATCTAACGGCATTTTTCAGTGAAAATTTTCTTATTTTCCCTGTCACTCTCTCCTAATGTTTTAAAATGCTTTAATGGAATTTTTTACTGAAAAAGTACTTTTTTATTATTAATTTATTGTTGGCATTTCACTGAAAACGTTTTTTAGTTTCATTGTTTCTCTCTAAATTTTTAAAATAATTTAATGATATTTTTCGCTGAAAATGTGTCATTGTCATCCTCTTTCCCAATTTTTTAAATAATTAAATGAATTTTTTTACTGAAAACTGTTTTAGTTTCATTGACTCTTTCCCTAATTTTTTTTAATAATTTAAGGATATTTTTCAATGAAAACTTTTTTTCGCTTCAATACCTCACTCACTCAATTTTTTTTCAACTTGTGTTCGTTTCCTGGTGGGTTTTTTTTTCGATTTTTATCTGTTACAACCTTATACTCCATAAAATTGTCATGAATAGAGATATTGTGAGAAATAAATATTTTTTGTTGGTTTTCACAAATTTATTATATATCATTTCAGTTTCAGTTTTGAATGAATTCTTCATGTCACGAAAGCGCTGTGCAGTTTCACAAGTACCATTCTACCAGTTTTTCCATCGTAATGAAAAAATTGGAATTACTTGAAGCTGAAATCTTTATTTTTATCTATTTTTTTATTATATCGCTTACAATCATATAGACAACATAATTTCCAAGAATAAAAATAATCATGATAAATAATTTTTTTTCGCTTTTATAACACTATTTTATTTATATCTTTTGATATTAATGAATTCTTCATGCCACGATAGGGCTGTGCATTTTTGCTTGAACCTGCATACCTATTTTTTATAACGTGTCTTCATTTCCTTGATGTGTGATTCGATTTTTATCGCTTGTAGTCTACAGACCACATAATTATTTCGAATGAAAATAATCGTGCGAAATAAATATTTTTATTTTGTTTTCATTAATTTATTTTAAATTATTACAGCTTGATTTTATTGAGTTCATTGTGTCACTATAACCAAATTAGCAATTTAATAATTTAATAATACCAATAATACAATTTAATGATACCAATAAAGCAATTTAATGATACCAATAAAACAATTTAATAATTCAAATAATACAGTTTAATAATACCAATAATACATGTTAATGATACCAATAAAACAATTTAATAATTTAAATACTACAGTTTAATAATACCAATAATACAATTCAATAATACCAATAATATAATTTAATAATACCAATAATACAATTTAATAATACCAATTAAATAATTATCAAAGTACAAATCATTTTTAAAGCCTCTTTATTTCCTCGTGTATGTGTCTATTTTCATCCCTTGCAGTTTTATTGAATACATAATTTTCAAAGAATAAATATAATCTTGCGAAATATATATTTTTTATTTCGTTTTTATAGTTTTTGATTTTTTTTAAATTCGTCACATCACAGTCATCTTTTCAATTTTACTAGTTCATTATATAAATATTCTTTGCAAAGTTTCGTCATATATTGATGTATTTCTTCGATTTTTAACTCTTCCAATTCTTTAGTCTATGTGAACTGCTTGCAATAAAACCACTTTATGACATTCATGTTTTAAAACACGTTATTACCTTATAGAAAGGTTTTGGACTTATAATAATTTTTGAATAAATTCTTAAACTTTGAGGAGGAAAAGAAGTTAAGTGATTTCTTTATTAAAAAATAAAAAGAAACTTTGTAATTATAATTTTCTTTGAAAATTCAAATCAACGACTTAATATTTAATCAAAATATATCATTCTTAAAAATTAAAAATTCCACTATTAATAATCTGAGAATATTCAAAAGAGATATAAAATTCCATTTCAGAGTTATTAATTAAAATTACTATTTTCAACGAGGAAAATTACTTTGAAAGACCATTTTTATTCGACCAACTAATTTAAAGATGAACTAGTTTATTTGTGAAATGGTTTGCATAAGTTTCGAAAGTTAATTTGGCATGGGAAAAATTTTCGTCCAAAAATTTTCGTCTTTTATCTGAAAAACAAAATCGTCTGGAAACATTTCATGATTCTAAAATTCATGAATTAGTTTTCAGAAACTTTAATCTTTTCATATTTTTCTGTCTATATAAAAGTAAGATAAGAAAGAATAATTTGAATGATATGATGTTTTTAATATTAAAACACATTTTTACAATCGTTCTGTCAGGAGAATTAATACTTCAAATTTGCGATATATGAAAATATTAGAGAAGAAATGATTACAAAAATGGAAATGAAATCCATTCGTAATTCTGTGTATGGTGAATAATCGACACATATAAATGTAAAATAACTTACAACCAACATTGTGGAAATTATAAAACAGGAGTTTTAAGTTAAATCTAAAGGATATATTTTCCAAATTCTTTAGAAATTTTGAGTTATTTCATCTAACTTATTATTCACGTTTTTTGTTAACTGTATTTAATAAAAAAACGAGGTATAGTAATTTGAAGGATATTTGATTGTGAATGAGAAAATACTTTTTCCATTTCATATAAAAGATTTTATTGTGCCATGGTTATATATATAAATATATATATATATATAACCACTCATGTGAAACAGCCCAAAATGCCCTATGGAGTAAAATAAAAGGTGCGATGAATCAAAAACTAAAAACAACAGTTATATCTTTGGATGTAGCTGGAGCATTTGATTCAGTATGGAGGAAAGGCATTTTATATGCCCTTTTAAAAATGAATTGCCCAAGCAACCTTTTTCCAGTGATTAAAGATTACTTAAGTGAAAGAAAATGTATCTACCTAGATGGAGAGAATAATTGGGAATTTAAAATGGATAGAGGAGTGCCACAAGGTTCATGCAGCGGGCCGTTATTCTGGAACTTGGTTACGAATTCTGCATTTAAGATCAATCTTCCAGAGAACTGCTTTATACAAGCATATGCCGATGATGTGATACTAATAATCTCGGGAAGGACAAAAAATGAACTAGAAACTAAAGGTGAACAAATAATTCGTAGGATAATAAAATGGGGCAAAGTACACAAACTTGAGTTTAAGGAAAGGAAAACAATTCAAATGCCTATTACATTTGGAGAACGTTTAAAATTGACTGATCCACCTAAAATAAAAATGGGCAAAAGCAATATAAATGTATCTAATCAAATAAAATACTTAGGAGTTACATGGGACAGTAAATTGACATTTACGTCGCATTTTAGAAAGGCCAAGAAAAAAGTGGATGTATTAACATATAAACTAGTGACAGTTGCGGATAAATTTTATAGGAAAAGAAAATATCATCTTAGAAGAATCTACACTGGGGCCATTGAGCCATTTGTTCTTTTTGGACATGGAGCATGGGGGCATAGGTTAAATCTACAGAAAATCAGAGCCACATTAAATTCAATCCAACGGCGCCCTCTGATCATTATGTCTGGGGCATTTAGAACCATTTCTACAGAAGCCCTTCAAGTGATAACGGAAATTTTGCCAATGGATCTCAGAGCAACGGAAATATTCACTAAATTTCTAATAAGGACTTCTAGTAATAAAGTTAAAATAAGAAACAAATGCTTCAACAATAAAGATTATGAGATGCATTTCGACAAGTTCGATCAACACCCTTCCGAATGGTTTTATTTATAATTTTCAAATGAAGATCCCAAAAATGGATGGGATAGAAATTTTTGCAGATGGCTCAAAAGATGAAAATAAAGTAGGAGCTGCAATTGTAGTATACTACTATGGGAAAGAGATAGATAAAAGTCTTGTGAGATTATCAAACCATGCAACAAGTTTTCAGGCAGAAGTGCAAGCTTTAAAAATGGCCAATGAATATTGTGAAAGGGTGGGGGACGGATAGAAGTGCTCAGATGGTATATGTCCAAAAAAAGGAAGAGTCACTTTCGACTGCATTCCTAATCCGGAAATTAAAATAAGAAGCTACCATCCACTT
Source organism: Argiope trifasciata (assembly GCA_026543055.1). NCBI lineage: Eukaryota > Metazoa > Arthropoda > Arachnida > Araneae > Araneidae > Argiope > Argiope trifasciata. Next base: position 40,011 of record JAPMOQ010008499.1, read on the forward strand.
ATAATCCAAATAATATCTGGACATGGGAGATTTCCTGCGTATTTCCAAAGATTTGAAAGAACGCAAGAAAATAAAGGCATTTGTGGGGAAATGGGTACAGTTTACAACTACTTAAGGGAATGTATGGAAATATCAGAGTTAAGGAAGGACCTAAAGATTGACAATACTGATTTAAGTATAGTACTGATGGTACCAGGTAATCTCAAAACCCTGAAGGATATGATGTCAAAGATTGACAGTTTCGTTCCAACTGTTTGAGAGAGTGCAGATGGGGAGGAAGACAGTCATTTACTGCCCCGAAAAGAATGCTAGTTTAACTGATTGGTCAATATAGGGCTGGACAATACTTATTCAGCAGTCGACCACAACAAATCCTGTCGATACTGCTACGTTCAGTGGTGGCGGGGTGGTCGGCTGTATACAAGAAGAAGAAGCATCTTTCCAACATTTAATGTTTTAATATATTTGGTAACTATAGGATTTCCAGAATGCATTGTGTTTCCGAAATAAATTCCAATGCTGTTTCCAAAAGAAAGAAAGAAAGAAAAAGAATGTCTGAGTCATGTTGACTGACGTGAGATGTGACCATTTGAGTAAATTCATATCTTCATGTACGAGTTAACTTTATAAAGGAAAATATTACGAAACACTTGGTTCCTTAAGGTATCCGACTACGCTCGAAGGAAATTTTATGAAAAATTGGATTTTTCAAAAATTGTTGTAGGATTTTTCCAACACTATTTATAGTTTTTAGATGTATTTTTAAGTATAAATACTACAAATACAATTATATATATATATATATTTGGAAATATAATATATTTTGAGAAATAGGAAAATGTGTAGTCAATTTTAATGAAATTTAACCAAAATGTTTTACACTCTGAACAAAATTTTAAAGCAGCAATCCTATTTATCTTTATACATAAGTTAGAGAATACAACGATGAATGAAATGAGCCAAAATCTAAGAAACATTTTGAGATGGAAAGAAGTTATGGATAAAAATATGCATATGTGTATTTTTTCCACACATTCATATCTTGAGTTTTCTGAAAACGACTATAAATGAAAAAGTATTTCGCCAACAATAAAACTTTTGGTTCATTTCTTTGCCCATATTATTTAAAACACGCACTGAACTTTTTATGTAAATACCTCTATTAGTTTTTGAGATATCCAGTTAACTGTGGGGAATTCTTACGAAAATTAAAGTTTTGAGAAAATTAAAGTCAAAGACAGATTTTAGTTGTAAAATATATTGGAATCTGGATGATAGGTCATTCCTACCTTTTCTTAGAAAAGATAAATTGTTTTGGGAAGAGAAAAGTCTGGAATTCAAGAAATATTTAAGAAGAAAAAAATCGTCAACGTGATCGTTAACCAGTATTTTTAACGTAGTCGAATACCTTAAGTTTAATAAATTGAACAAGAATTACTCTATGGGATTAGCAGCAGCACCACATTGTGACTTAGAAAGTCATATTACTGACTCTCCGACATGCCCGAAGGCATATGGAAATAGATACTGAACGAACGGACCATCGCAATAGAAACACTGGCTGGAACTGTAGTTCTAACCGAGTCCTATGACCATCAATGGCCCTCCTCGTAGGAAGTACGTCCCGTCATCTTTGTTAGTATCCTGGTCCCTCTCCTTTACTGTATTAACCGGGTTGGCGAGATCCAACCGCTATGCATCAAACAACTCATCCCCAATTACGAGGTGCCCACGGGGTTGATTCCAAAAATGGTACAATATAGGAAAAAAGTAATTGTGGAATCTACGCTTTTGGAAATTTGGAAAATTTGCTGTATTCCCACTTTAGGTAAGTATGTAGCAATCTTAAATACGCAAATGGGTGAATAGGGAAACCTTTAACGTAAATTTTACTAATCTGTAATCTTGCTTCCATGCGCAATTAATCTCACTGTAAAAAAGAGAGATTTATAGATATTTTAATGGATGCCACATAATGAATTCACAGATCTTGGACTGGAAAGGAATTATTTTGAAATTAACCCTTAACTGGGAGCGTGCAGTCTGCGAGACCGCTTGCGTTGAACTTTCAGTCATCCTTATGATATTTTTAGCTCAAATGAATGGGTTGATCCTATGGCTTAAAATTGTGTGACCTTCAATACACATGCACTTTTTCAACCGGTTTCAGAGGATGCTTTAAAAATAATTCAGTAATTTCTTTAAGCATGGTCTCTAAGACCGCACTCCTATTAGTGTCTTAGTTATACACAAGAATTAGAAGATGACGCTAAAATTTGGGCCCCGAAATATCTAATTTATTGATCATATTATGAAGCAGTGCTCCAGACACTTTTTAATGAAGCAGAAAGTGATTTTAGTAATGAGGATATTTGTGCAAAAGAGTTTTTCGATGAAAGTTCGCATTCAAATGATTCTAATATGTATGTTCACATATAATTAATTTTTCTTATAATGATGTTTTTGAAAAATTAATAAAATATATTGATATACCAAGAGAAATATATGTAGAATTTATAGGTTCATTTATATACTAGTTCTGAAACTGTATATTTAAAATCCCCTAGAAACCCGTGCTATGAAAATCACACCTAACTGATAAAAAAAAATAAGGTCAATTTTACCCATTATCAATTTTTTTCATTTAATTGCTGAATTTTACATTATATTTTTTCTATATACATTTATCTACTGGAAAAAAAGTTATTTAAAAAGTATTAAGTAATATTTTTTTCAAGAATATTATTTATTGTAACATGTAATTTGTGAAGAAAATGTATGTTCCAACGCATTTCATTTTTTCAGTGACAATGTATTTTGAAGAATTTTAAAAACATATCAACACAGCAAGAAAAATATCTCCAAAACATATTGGCAGGTTTTCATACTAATTC